>CM067063.1:2925344-3060344 GCA_033980235.1 Diadema setosum | reverse complement strand
AATATTGCTACATTCTCTCAATCCTTATGTTAATGAAGGTGAACTTGTCCTTTTTAATCATTTTCACCTGATCATCACGCTCACTAGGATGCACTTGTGTGCATTGCTTCTTTTACAATCATTAGCTGTCAGACGGTGTGCATTTTCTTCTTTGTTGCACATGCTCACCTGTGACCCAAACTTTGAGAACTTAGCTGTCAGACGGTGTGCATTTTCTTCTTTGTTGCACATGCTCACCTGTGACCCAAACTTTGAGAACTTATCGAGAACTGAAACTTTGTGAAGTTTGGTGGCCAATGTGAACAGAAAAGCAAACTTTGTGAAGTGTTAAAGTTAAACTTTAAAGGGAAGGTAAACCCAAAGAGCAATGTGGATTGAGTGAAAGCACCCACATTAGTAGAACACATCAGTGAAAGTTTGAGAAAAATCGGACAATCAATGCAAAAGTTATGAATTTTTAAAGTTTTGGTGTTGGAACCGCTGGATGAGGAGACTACTAGAGGATATGACGTATGAGTGGACAACAATACAAAGAAAATATAAAGGATATTCAACAAAAATTCACTTTTCTAGAATTATGAAAGAGCAGTGGACCAACCGCTTTCAGAAAGCAGACCGGGGAATAATTGCTACCCTTAACATATGTCAATATCAAGTTGATGGAATTTGTAATTTTCATGAAAAATTGATTTTTGTAGTATTTTCTTTATATTTTCTTGATATTGTAGTCCACTCATACGTCATAACCTCTAGTAGTCTCCTCATCCAGCGGTTCCAACACCAAAACTTTAAAAATTCATAACTTTTGCATCGATTGTCCGATTTTCTTCAAACTTTCACTGATGTGTTCTACTAATGTTGCTGCTTTCACTCAATCCACATTGTTCTTGGGGTTTATCTTCCCTTTAAGAAATTTTGCCAGTGTGACTGCGGCCAGAGAGTGAGAGAGTGAGCAGTACATGACAGAAAGGAAAAGTAGAAAGCAAACACACAATGGTGTCATATCCATGTCTTACTTTTTGAGTTTACTCAATGCTTGATAAGAGTGAGTACACATAGAATATATGAAGAGTTTGTTTGCAAAAACCGATAAGTCCATATTTGCCAAATGGAGATATTTGCGATTAAAGGTCAAGAAAAATAAAGAGAATAATAAGAAAATTTGTGCTTCTTTTGACCATAACTTCAAAAATGTACCTTTATATGTAGTGACCAATATATCATTTAAAAGGTATTATTTTGTACTTTATGACAGAGACCGTACTTCAAAATCTTCAAAAATGGACTTATTGGTTTTTGCAAACAAACTCTTCATATGCAGTGCCGTACTATAGTGATGCCTTTAGAAACAGTGTTTACATAGGTTGAATCACATCTTTTGTGAACATTAAATCAGTTTCATCTACAAAGAGAGAAAGAGAAAGAAATGGTGAGTGGGAGTAAGAAAAGACAGAAAAGAAATGAAAAGTGGGAAGCACAAACACTATGGGCCAATATTGACATCTTGTTTCTGAGATTTCACTGTTTGAAGACAGTAAAATACACATTGAAAACATCCTGAAACATACAATAGGCATACTTTGGGAAACAAAGTTTACATGAATCACATTCAAATTAAATATTCAACCCACAGGAGACTGAGAGAAAAAAAAAAAAGAGAGAGAGAAAGGGAGACTGGAGAGGGGGTGGGGCTATTGTATACCTTGATTTACAGACTGAAATGTAAATAGGCATAAACTATCAGGGGGAAATTGTGTCAAAGGCAGCTTTTGAACTTTGGGAGAATCCAAACAATTCCACTCGTGTTTGTCTAGTCTTCACGCAAACATCCATTTCTCATAGGAAAGATCGCCTTTATCGGTCCACCTTATCTCTCCTGTTGAATGTTTGCTCTGCTGGCCAATGTTATCAGCTACTATTTCCTGTATTGGAGATGGACTTTGGAGTGATTCCCCGTCAAAAGAAAAACTAGATTCCCAGATTCATTCATTGACAACTTTTGTGGCCATAAACACAGCCGATCGACAAGCTCAGCTCCTCTGCTGCTGATAAACGTACTTCCCACAACAACAAACAAGGTAAGGCGTGAGATAAGCATGACGGCAATGAAGTGGGCGGGAATTTTGTTTTGTTTTGTTTTGTTTTGTTTATGAGAATTGCCTATATCTAGATTTGTGTTTAACTTCTTAGAAGATGCATCATGACTCATATTTAAAGGCAAGTGGAAAACCATAAGCGTTTAAAAAAAGAAAAGAATTCTTTGCAGCTATGATGAATCCTGTGTTAATATTGTATAACACCACAGCTGCATTGGCTATTAAAGGCTACGCGATGAACTGTAGTTGAGTTGTTTGCAGCTCGTCTAGTACTTCTTTTCCTTTGGGTAATTTGTATCTAGCTGCTTCCACGAACTGCTGGAAGCCTCAAAGGGGAAATTGCATAATGATGTGACAATAGCGTATCCGATTCCTTGGGATTTTTTCCCCTATGAGGTTGATGTTATGTTACAATGCATGTAAAGAACAGCAGGGTTTGTTGCGGTAATATTCCTTTTAACAGAAAACAGTCCTTAGTTGCACAGTATCAATGTAAAAAATCTTAAAGAGGGAGTACTATACTGATGTGACAACATCAATAAAATATGGCATCATCAAAATGCAATTGGACACAATAAAGAATAAGGCCGTATGGCAAGTTGTCAAACTAAAAAATTCTATCTGGCAGAGACAGATGATTCCATGTAGGTGCTTTGAGAAAGCGAAAGAAAATTCAAGACATGCTTCATTTGAACTACTAAAGGCGTTTTCACATCAGCCTGATGTTTCGAAATAGCGCACTATTTTCTGACTTGGGAAATTAACCCGATGACGAAATAGCGTGCTATTTGAGAATGTGAATACAAATTAGCGCGTTAATTGATCGAGAAAATTTCTCGAGTCCAACTCGGGAAATTTCCGAAATAGCAGGATAATTAATGCGAACTAGCGCACTATTTGATAATGTTCAGGCTGATGTGAATAGGAAATGAAATAGCATGCTAATTTGCGATCGCGAAAAATATCTCGAGCTTGGATTTTTATCGGGCTGATGTGAAAACGCCAAATGTTACCTAGACTGTTATTTACAGGTCAAAGGTTAAAGATAAGGCAAACACTTGTGAAGATTTTGATAATATATGCCATAGAGGTCTATCCTAGCTACACAGTAAATGAAAATGCAATATATATAGATATTGAGGGGAAATGAGTTGAATTAGGAGATAATTCCAATGAAACGAAAGGTTATGAAGGAAATTGTATCAAACAAGATACCTACTTTCATATCTTTAAGGATAATTGTTGATAAAGTGTTTGAGTGGGCCTTCCACACATATTGACTCGTTGATATTGCATGCAAAGAGCAATTCTTTTATCCTTTCATCACTGTAGCTATCTCTATATGTGCACAATACAATCTGCATTATTTACCATTTGCAGATGAAACAAAAACCCAGCTTTAGTGCTTCAAAATAGTTCTAAGATGTGAGTTAGGGATAGAAACAACCAATGTAAAAATTAGAATCAGTATAATCAATGTTAAGTATAATACAAAATGTAAATAGTTATAATGAAAAATGTTTCTAGGCTAAACCGTCTACTGTTATGGTTTAGTGAGAAAAATAGGCTTTATTGCAAATATTTTATACTGTAGGGTTTTTTGCGATACAGCTGACCTACACATATGCATCAAATGTGATATTATCTCAAACACTTTTGAAATCACTGCTCCCATTAGTAAACAGTACCTTTAAAGATAATGATTATCAATAAAGTGAATTGAATTGAAATTGAAGATTGCTGTAATCTTCATTACGAAGATCATTAATGTTAACCCGTTGAAGACTATTTCCGAGTATATTTGTGCAGGTGTCTATGGAAAATCTGTGTTATAGCAAAATCAGATTGTTGTTGTTCATTTTTCCATCTGTGAAGATGGCTGCATAGCCCATATTCAGCTACACTAAGCTGGTCTTCCATGGGGTCCAGTTGGATGTGGGGTGGGACCACTTCACCAGGTTAGACACCCTGCTCTTTGCGATGAATGAATGAAGCGGGATCTTTTACGTGCATGAGCTGTGACTCTCTCATACACGGGACCTCCATTTTATGTCCTATCCGAGGGATTGTCCTCAATGGGTTAAGCTGGTTGATTGTCAATCAAAGTAATTGTGTGCGTGTACTGTGAGCATGTGCACTCTCTTTTGTACAGGTTCAATAGCCGTTCACAATTCACTTTAGGAAGCATAACTTAAATATGGTGCATGCATGTTTCATTAGACCGATCATATCGACCATAATCATGTAAATCATGATCTAGTATGACACTTATGTAGCAGTCTGGCAACTACTACATACCCATTATGCGTATTTACATGCAGGTTTCCACGGCTAGTCAGAAAACAAACTTTGTCTTAGAAGGATCTGTATGCATCTAGAAGTGCAACCAGCCAGGAATGATAGCATCAAAAGAGGAATTGAGATTCACATTTCACATTATTTCAACAGTTTTAACATACTCACCATACAAACTGGTTGTTTGGAACACGACAGATGTGTGAGTATGGATCCACGCAACAGCTTCCTCTGGAATCCTGGGTCCAGTTCCCTTTAATAAAGACAAGAATGTAAAGCAAACAGCTCCTTCAAAGTTTCATCTGGAAGGGACATCAATAAGAATATGATGGGATTCCAAAATTCATCATGCTTTTATAAAGTACCACTGTTTATGAAAATCTTCAAAATTCCATAATTTCTTATGCTCGGTCCACTTTGTATGCAGCTTTCACAGTTTCATTCATTTTTCCCTTTTAGTTGAGACAAAGACTTCTATTGGCAATATTAAGATTTAACCACATTCTCCAGGTTTCATTTTTTCCCCAGTTTTTTCTTTTTTGCTGCATTCTCACACAAAAGTTCCAGGATTTTGTATCGCCATCTGAAAATGGATTCTATTTGCCACAGTTCACTCACAGCAACAAAAAAAAAAAAAATCTCTTTGCAGCTAATGAAGTGCTTTACATCTCCAAACTGTGCATGCATGCCTAAACAATGACCAGAGCAAGATCCAAGGCACCCAATATCCTGTGTGTGGACCTAGTGTGTGGTGAGTTGCATTATTGGACTGAAATATTGATGGTTTCTTAGCATGTCTTTCACACACACATCACACCGGCAAATTATCACGAGCATGAGCATTTCCACAAGTTAAAAAAAGAAAAAAAAAGAATAAGGCTGGACCAATCTTCTCATTGCAATGCACATCGTGACTGTTAATGCTCTTTTTGGGTTCTCGGCACACAAAAATTAACAGTTTTCACATACCATTGCAAAGATCAATTTTCAAACTGTTAATTTCAGGCGTGTGTGAACAAGACTTTAATTGTGTAGGCCCTATATTCTCAGAGAATAAGCGAATAAACTACCGGTATATGTATGGCTGGAGTTGACTCATCCCACAACCTCCCCCACCCCCCCCCCCCCTGCCCTCCACCCACAAATCCCACTCTGATGAAGTTCGCCTTCTCTCTGATCCAGTTTCCACCATTTTGAATTTGGCAGAAGGAATCCCAATAATTTCGGCATATATTAATATTCCAATGCGAGTGCGAAGCCCCAGTTATTGGCAGTATCGCCATTATTTTTTTGTAGCAACAGGAAATGGAGCATTACAGGATGAATCCAGCAACGAGACTATTTTTGGTGACCATGCGAGGATTTTGAAAAGAGAGAGACAATAAGAGAGATAGAGAGAGAAAGATAGCAGGTAGAAGTATATAAAAATATTTTTTTTTTTTTGTGAAGTGTCATTTACATTAATCATTTTTTAGATTTTTCAAAGGTGTTCAATTTTTTTCTTTATGAAATCATGGTAATTATCATTATGTTTGTGAAGAATATCAAAAACTCTGCCTAGCCAGAACATTTTCCTCCTTGAAAAAGGAAATCAATATTTCTACTGTCATTTCCTTGGCTCATTTCAATTTTTATTCACAGGGATACCAATGAACGCCATTTAATTCTGTGTACTACATTTTGTCTATTCTCACCATAATATGAAACAAAGCAAAGACAAAAGCATATCACATCACAACACAGCTTCAGCATATATTTGAAACCTTGCCACAGACTTCAGCAATTTATTAAAATGTTCATGTTAACTCCGTGGAGAAGTTTTGATTGCTAGCATGACAAAGATGGTGATTGCCTCATTCTGATTGGTTCACTTTAGGTCTGTTTTCAGTGTAAATATATCAGAGGTCAAAAAGTCAAAGGTAAAAATGCCAGTAGTTAGAAACACAAAGTGTTGTAACATTAGAGATAGGCCTTTGAGTGTATGGGTAAAGGTGAGTGTAGCATGCATGGAAATGCATAGCAATTGCTAGCTACATTTAGATACAATTTTTTTTTCAGATGTTTGCATTTAGTTTTTACAGTACCTCAGACAGCTCAGACAGTTTCTGGTCTATTCTAGTTTGAGAAGAATGATTATAACAGAATTACATCTCTTTGGTATGTTCACTCTGATGCAGTCTTTTATATGATATAATTTGGGAAATGTTAATACTTCATATATTATGTATTACATTTCATTTGATGGAAATAGAGTAAATTGAATGGAATTGAACTGAACTGCATTTTCAATCAAAAAGATGTATTGTAGTTAAGTGGAGGATGGAGAAAGAGTGAAAAAGATAAAGATAAAGTTAAAATAATGTGTGAGACAGGTGAAGGATCATGGAATGAATTCAATTTTATGTATTTTGTTGCAAAGATTTGCAGGAAACTTTCATTTTTGGTATATTTCTCTCTCTTCCTTTTCTCCTTAGCTTTTTTTTGGTATTTATCAATCTTTTTTTTTAATGTATACCTTGTTAAGACACTCTAGGTATAATGGCCAATGTGATCTTTTTCATCACTCGTTCTAACTTTCTCCAACCCCAGCCTTATCCCCACTTTGCAATTTGCCACTCTTTTGTTCATCTTTCTATCTTCCTTCCAGATCTTCTCGGTCTTCATTAGTGGCGGCTTTCTCCCACGGGCACAGACATCCGTCGGCGTCTTTTGCCTTGATTAGCTCAACAGTTTTGACCCCTGCTACGCATCGCATTAATATTGGGGGGTTTAAAAAATCTGAATTTTTAATGTTTAAACTATGGCATCCACTATTCTCACCAAAAATGCTTTTTTTCCATGCTGCTGCCTATGGACTGCAGCTGATCAAATTTCTTTGTCAGCACTAATGTACTTCAGAATGTGGAAACAAGTTTTTACCACCTCTTTAATTTCAAGACAGTCAAGTTGTTTCAAGTGATAAAAGACAAATCATACCACAGAATCTTAATTTCAATTCACTGTTCTAGCTGTAAGGGACATCCTGAAACAAAAATATCTGAAGGTGAGGTTCAAAGGAACTGCAGAATCTTAATTTCAATTCACTGTTCTGGCTGTAAGAGATATACTATAACAAATATCTGAAGGTGAGGTTCAAAGGAACTGCAGAATCTTAATTTCAATTCACTGTTCTGGCTGTAAGCGATATCCTAAAACAAATATCTGAAGGTGAGGTTCAAAGGAAATGAGTTTAAGACACAAACTGTATTAGTATTATGTGACAGACAGAGATAGCACTGATGCAAAGAAATATTACATGATACATTGCCCTTTATGATTATGAATGATATGAGTTTGTGACAATTAATTAGAGAGTATAAAGCCCTATAGCCATTAGGAAGATTTTGACTTTATTTCATTGAACTCTACACTAATTATGCCATACCAACAAAATGCAACACATCACTATTCTGCATAATTGTACGGTATGGAGATAGATGCGAGACTGTGAACTATCTCCAACCATATTTGTTCAAATAACAACAGTCTGATAATATGTGTGCTGATGGTAATCTCGTACAGATGTCACGTAACAGGGCAGAGCTAATGCGGAGCGAGCTGCGAGGTGACAGTTTATGTGGCCTGACTGGTGGACACAATAGGCAAATGGTGTACCAAGGAGAGCTGTACATCAGAGAGGCATTAATGAGCTTGTCTTGGCGCGATAAGTGCGTATGGACATTACATAAACTTTACAGCGGGGCTGAATGTGCGATGGTTCTGACAGGCCCGCTCAGCTTATCAATAGTCATGCATCATAAACAAAACAAAGAAAAAACTCTTTAGTTTGCTGAGGGTTTTTTCGTTTCATGGTAACAGCACCTTACCCGAGATAGAGATTCTCCGTATTGTTATCGATTACGTATGAGCACTGGGAAACCCATGGGGAATACTAACAGGGCAAACATGAAGAAATGCATTTCACACTCTCTCGGTGGACGTGGATTGCTGGAAGGGGACAAGACAGATTAAATTGATATTTTTAGACACTTGATCAGAGTGCATAGATAAGAGGTTAGCTGGGGAAGGATATGAGTAGAAGAAGGGAGAGATGGGGATGTGGAGAGATGAGAGGTTTTTGGGAGGAGAGAGGATATCCTACAGACATTGGCAATAATCGGTTCAGAAAGGAAATAGCTCTGTTCAGCTCAAGATGGTGTGTGTGCTGAAACACAGAAGAGAGTGAACGAGAGAAAGGAAAGACAGACAAACAGACACACACAAACAATGACATATACTTGAACTTTAAACATCAGAAATGCAAGCAGGTACACTCACACACACACACACACACACACACACACACACACACACAAATGAACGGACCAGCAAAGAAGGGATTAATAGAGATAGAGAAAGACACAGGATGGGAATTAGTCTGGGTGCCAAAGCCACTTTTTGGGTCTAACCTTGTTTTACCGTCCACCCAATGTTTTTTGATGGTTTTACCCTATTTCGGGGGTGCTGAATCCGAATCTGGATGATGCAACTCTTGCATCCTTGAGGGTTTTGAGATATTCAAGATGGCCGCCAAAATGGCCGCCAAAACCGGAAATTCACATTATTTCCTTCTAAGTGGTGAGATATCGAAAACAATTGATGGATTTACCCTATTTCGAGGGTGCTGAATCCGATTCTGAATGATGCAACTCTTGCATCCTTGAGGATTTTGAGATATTCAAGATGGCCGCCAAAATAGCCGCCAAAACCGGAAATTCCCACGTATTTCTTTCTAAAAGCTGAGATATTGAAAACAATTGATGGTTTTACCCTATTTCGAGGGTGCTGAATCCGAATCTGGATGATGCAGCTCTTGCATCCTTGAGGATTTTGAGATATTCAAGATGGCCGCCAAAATGGCCGCCCAAACCGGAAATTTCTACGTATTCCCTTCTAAGTGGTGAGATATTGAAAACAATTGATGGATTTACCCTATTTCGAGGGTGCTGAATCCGAATCTGGATGATGCAACTCTTGCATCCTTGAGGATTTTGAGATATTCAAGATGGCCGCCTAAATGGCCGCCAAAACCGAAAATTTCCACGTATTCCCTTCAGCGCTTAGAAACATCGTAATAAGCGCTATATAAATGATATTTATTATTATTATTATTATTATTATTATTATTATTATTATTATTATTATTATTTAAAAGGTGAGATATTGAAAACAATTGATGGTTTTACCCTATTTCGAGGGTGCTGAATCCGAATCTGGATGATGCAACTCTTGCATCCTTGAGGATTTTGAGATATTCAAGATGGCCGCCAAAATGGCCGCCAAAGCCGAAAATTCCCACGTATTTCCTTCTAAATGGTGTGAAATTGGAAATAATTGATGATTCTCCCTTTTTGGAAGGTGCTGAATCCGAATCTGGATGATGCAACTCATGCATCCATGAAGTTTTTGAGATATTCAAGATGGCCGCCAAAATGGCTGTCAAAATGGCCGCCAATTAAAACCGGAAATTCCCATGTATTTCCTTTTGAATGGTGAGAAATTGAAAACAATTGGTGGATCTACCCTATTTCTATGGTGTTGAATCCGAGTCTGGATGATGCAAACCTTGCATCCTTGAGGGTATTGAGATATTCAAGATGGCCGCCAAAATGGCCGCTAAAATGGCCGCCAATCAAAACCGGAAATTTGTATGTATTAGCTTTTAAATGGTGAGAAATAGAAAACAGTTGATGGTTTTGCCCTATTTCGAGGGTGCTGAATCCGAATCTGGATGATGCACCTCGAGATAGTCAAGATGGCCGCCAAAATGGCCGCCGAAACGGAAACTCCAATATATTTCCTTCTTATAAATGGTGAGAAATTGATAACAATTGATGGTTTTCGTCAATGGCACAGTTTGATCTTGCTGTATATACAGTGAAACCACCTCTACTGGATATCTTTGAGTTGGTACGATACAAGTGTGCCAGCAATTAACCCTTCAAGACTACAGATGCGGTTGAACAATTGCAATATTACACTGTTTCCTGTAATGGATAAGTTTTGAACACTAACAATTAATGGACAAGACATGTTCATCTAAATCATATTGTGATAGTGATGTAGAGAAGTGTACTGAAATTACCCAACATTACCTGCCTTAATCAATGAGCAGTATCTTCAATATGATGTAACATTATGTATGTGTGTATATATATATATATATATATATATATATATATATATATATATATATATATATATAATCTATTACAAATACACACGAGGGGACGGACAAATCACAGGTAACGCGCCGTGAAAAAAAAAAAACTGAATAAAAATCAAACGACAATATGGAAGGTGATCTGTTGATAATCCAGTACTTACGAATATCATAATCGCGCAGAGTGCTTTTGATATTACCCTTATACCCTTATTGATATCTACTATAGTGGTCATGGATGCAACCATTTCCAATGACCTAATCAGAATATGCGACAAGTTTCACAAGAATACGAGGCGAGACTCGTCAGAATACAAGAAAAGTTTCAACACCAAATACCAACATGCCATAATTTAATTTTACTCTATGGATAGTCGAAAAGGATTAACTTTACATCTATGGAGCCATATTATTGGCGACCACAAGCATTATTTCATAACAATTATGCATAAAGACATTTTCAGTCGTATCTTTCTTTGCGTTTGTACGTTTCAGTATGATGTCAATATCACTTCTTTTTTTCCAGTACGTGTTAAAGTTCCGTTTGAGACATATCGGAATATCTCAGTATATTACAATACCATTGTGACAGTCATTTTGACTGTCAATAAATGTTGGCTGATTTGACAAATTCGCTCAACTGCGTTGAATTCAAGAATACGAATTATTGCTTTTCACCCTGCATGGGTTTAATCTCCCGCTTGGCGTTGGAGCACAATGCTTCACCATTTCAGTATAAGAACATGTTAAGGAGTTTCCGTTCATACAGGACATTTATAGATGTCCGAAAACCTTCAAAGACCTTCAGCACCCTCGAAATAGGGTAAGACCATCAATTTATTCTTAAATGTTTAACATTAAGAAAAAATATATTAACATTGGAATTTCTGCCACTTTTTTTGGCTGTCATCTTGGACGTCTAAAAACCCTAAAGAATGGACGAATTTCAACAACCAAGTTTCGAAGGTGCTGAATAGGGCCTAAAATTTACCAATTTTTGACAGTTATTTTGGCGGTCATCTTGGACATCTCAAAACCCTTAAAAAAGAACACGAGAGTTGCATCAACCAGATTCGGATTCAGCACCCTCGAAATAGAGTAAAACCGCCAATTGTTTTCAATTTTACACCATTTAGAAGGTAATATAGGGCTTACATAGAAATTTTCGTTTTTGACGGCCATTTAGGGGCCATTCTGGCGGCCATCTTTATTATCTCAAAACCCTCAAGGAAGTAAGAGCTGTATACTGGAGCTTCAAATTCAGCAAACTCAAAATAGTGTAAAATCACCAACTGTTTTATATTTTACACCATTTAGAAGGAAATAGGGGGTCTACATAATTATGAATTTCCGTTTTTCGCGGTCATTTTTGACGACCATTTTTATCATCTCAAAACCCCTAAGGATGCAAGAGTTGTATCCTGAGCTTCGGATTCAGCACACTCAAAATAAGATAAAAACCACCAATTGCTTTCAAATTGTCAACATTTAGAAGGAAATACATGGGAACTTCCGTTTTGGGCAGCCATTTTAACGGCCATATTGAATATCTCAAAATCTCCAACAATGCACGAGTTGCACCATCTAGCTTCTGATTCAGCACCCTTGAAATAGGGTAAAACCATCAATTGTTTTTAATTTCTCACCATTTAGAAGGAAATACGTGGGAATTTCCGGTTTTAATTGGCGGCCATTTTGGCGGCCATCTTAAATATCTCAAAAACTTCATGGATGCAAGAGTTGCATCATCCAGATTAGGATTCAGCACCCTCGAAATAGGGTAAAACCATCAATTGTTTTCAACATCTCACCATTTAGAAGGAAATACGTGGGAATTTCCGGTTTTAATTGGCGGCCATTTTGGCGGCCATCTTAAATATCTCAAAAACTTCATGGATGCAAGAGTTGCATCATCCAGATTCGGATTCAGCACCTTCCAAATAGGGAGAATCATCAATTATTTTCAATTTCACACCATTTAGAAAGAAATACGTGGGACTTTTCGGTTTTGGCGGCCATTTTGGCAGCCATCTTGAATATCTCAAAACCCGCAAGGATGCAAGAGTTGCATCATCCAGATTCGGATTCAGCACCCTCGACATAGGGTAAAACCATCACTTGTTTTGAATATCTCACCATTTAGAAGGAAATACGTGGGAATTTCCGGTTTTGTCGGCCATCTTGGCGGCCATCTTGAATATCTCAAAACCCTCAAGGATGCAAGAGTTGCATCATCCGGATTCGGATTCAGCACCCCCGAAATAGGGTAAGACCGTCAAAAAACATTGGGTGGACGGTAAAACAAGGTTCAGCCTCTGGCACCCAGACTAAATTGAGAGAGAGAGTTCAAGCTCTGAGAATGTTTTCCTTTTAATAAGATGCATATTTAGAACAGGATAGAAAAGTTGGTGTTATAACTGCACCCCTTCTCTCTCATTATTTGCTGCACCAGACTGATCAATGAATTTAGAGCCACTGTTTGATTTACATGGTTTGAGGATAATATAGTCCTCTGCTCTGTGACAACATTAACAACAGCAACAATAGAAAGGAAAACAAAACAACGCTCAAATTTCAAACCATTCACACCGCAAGGGGTGACTAACAGTCTCTACCTCACCATCAAGTCAAAGGGGCATGGAGTCTCAGGGATTTTAATTATTGATTACAGAGATTGGTATGAATGACTGTTGTTTCCCTTTAAATCTGTGCTGGGGGCATACGCATTGTCTGTAATCTGCAACAATTTTGTTCTTTCTCTCTCTCTCTCTCTCTCTTCAAATCTCTTTTGTTTACAATCACGATAATAACGCACACCCAAAATAGATCAGACATTGTTTGGGTCTCTCACGCTTCGTGTCGTCCCCTCCAGAGGGCTACTCGTCCTTGGCATGAAAGCGTGGTTCGCGCTTTTGTCCCAGGATTGAGAGCATTAAAGCCTCTAATATCTTAAGCAGTCATGCACACGGTTTCACACAATTGTCAACACTTCAAAAGTTGTGATAACTGTTAATATGTATCTTCCCAAGCCAGCATCTGTGTGTGTGTGTGTGTGTGTGTGTGTATGGGGGGGGGGGGGTGCATGGTATTGGCACATACAGTTTTTGGCACCATCACTTTTTCTGTCACATTCAATTTCTACCTTGATATCACAAAATCACTCTGTAGCTGCATTTACCATCTTTCCTATGTTTTAATACATGTTATGCACTTCAATACACGTTTCAATACCCACTACCAAAACGTAATTGCAAAGGCCTTTTAATTGGTTCGAGTTTTTCAAGTTGTTGTGTGTATCATCTCTATCACGAATCAAAAGGGAGGTCTTGTCACTGCGTAGTTCCATTGCGCAGTTTGACCCAAGGAGCGTATTAGATCACAATGTCGTGTAGTTGGTAGTGATTGGCGTGGATAAGTCGGAGCTATAAACGCATCTCATGATAACCCTTCGTATAATGTCATCTCCATAGAAACGCGTTTCTGGCTCCATTGAGTTTACAATCTCATTTTGTTTTGCATTCAGAGAGACATTTCTAACTCCATAATCAAAACAGCATTGCATTTATCATCTGTCCAAATCTCCCGAAAATTTGTCTGGAAACTTTAATTCTATGCCAAAAGTGAGTTGATAAATGCACCCTATCTTTTGTAAAGACACTGTAATGCAGAAATTGTGGAATTTTGCTGACTGAGTGTTTGGGTAATGGTGTTTGAATGAATAAAAAACACAAACAAACAAACTCTCTAGTAGGCTACATGCATACAGAAGTACTATTGTGAGAGCCTTGAACATATCACCATGCTAATACAATGTTTACTGACTGGTTATTTCTAGCATTACAGTGCATGGGAAACATATGGTACCAAATCCAATCATTTCTTCTTCTTTGAAGTGCAGTCAACCCTGCCTGAGTCGAATTTATTTGGACTGAAGAAATAGCTTCGACTTACAGTAAATTCAACTTATGAGGGATGAAAATCAACAGAATATAAAGAGAAGAGGACTTGAAAAGACCTTCGACTTAGGTGATTATTCAACTTATGTCAACTAGGTCACCTTAACCCATTGAGGATGAACTGATTTTTCTATAACATGCATTTCCCATAGACACCTGCCCAAGTACGGGTGAAGCAAGGTTGACAGTATTTACCGTTAACCCATTGAGGATGAGTCCAGAGTATACTCAGGCAGGTGTCTATGGAAAATGCGTGCTGTAGCAAAATCAGCCCATCCTCCACGGGTTAACTCTCATCTTTGATTTTTTTTTCACACATATTCAAACAATATCAGAGACTTTGGTAACATGCACGATCAAAAACCTCAGAATTTTGTAAAATCAGGAACATTGTTTAAACCTTTGAGTGCTTGGAGTGCCAATTGGTACAGATAATCCCATAGTGTTGTACACACTGTCCAGAGTCCCCAGCATAAAAAAGGGTTAACAATGCCTTTATGTTTGGTTTGTGTGTATTCCTATGTGTGTAGAAGGTGGAGTTATCCATGTTGGACAGAATATTGGCAGCATCCCAAGGTATGACTCAGTCTGTTCCATATCCTCAGCAACACTCCAATGTAACTAATAACTCTAACATGACTCGCATATTCATTAGTGGCTTCTTGCTGCATTGAAACACTTGTGACCAAAAAGAAAACATAGCAATTGTTTATAGGTCAGTCTTTGTCTGTATAAGATTAATCAAAAAGTGACAGATTTGCAAAGTAGACTAATAAGTCTGCTGGTCTTCATTATTACCTCCCCCAAGAAAGGTGGTTGTGTTTTCATCAGCGTTGGTTTGTCGTTTTCTTTTCCTGTGTGCAAAATAACTCCGAAAGTCGTGAATGGATTTGGATGAAATTTGCAGGAAAAGATGATAATGACACAATTGGGAACAGATGATTAAATTTTGGTAGTGATCAGGGAATTGGTCATGAATTTTGAAGGATTTCAGATACTTTGGCAGATATCAAAGGTCAATGAACTTGGGAGTTCAAGCTGCGGGTATTTGAGGTTTGCGTATAATTATGTGCTCTAAAGCGCGTGCTCTGCCCGGACGAGGCGCCGCATATAGCTGGAAGCTGATGACATAAACAAAAGGCTTCTGTATTTGATAATTCGGTGATTTTCAGCACGCTTGTACAGGTGTATATTTTATCTCCTGTTCACACTGTGAGTCTGTTTTTGTGTCAATGATGCTATAGGACACTGCTGAGTAAAACATGAGTTGGACCATGGTATAGAAGGGGACCAGTAGCTGATCGAAACTCAGACTTGCATGAAAATGAAATGTAAGTATACATGCCCGAGTGAGGAGAGTCTTCAACTGTCTAAATAACAGGCTGTTACTCTTCTTGACCACTATCCATGACCAGCAAATGACCACTACCACTGACCAGCAAATAACCACTATAGCTCTTCTTACTATCCCTGGCTGACTCACCAACCAAAATTGATTTTCATCCCCTCTCGAGAGCTCCCTCCCCCTCCCCCTTCCCCCCCCCCCCACCTCCACCCCCAAGTTACAATTGATTCTGTATCGCCAACCAAATGATTCCTTGTTGTATTCTAAGCAGTTTGAGAATCAAAGCAAACTCTAATTAACAGTCTCTGTATGGATTGGGATTCCAAAGAATCTCCCCTCACCTTTCTCCGAGAGGCGGAGGAAATCTATTCCCGACCCAGTAAGAGTGTTGTGGGGTCTTGAAGATCAATCGTTTTGGTCGGATAATGACGCATTCAGCGGAGGGAAACCTATACAGGGCTTATCCAGGGTAATTGCCCCCGTCCCCAAATAAAAGGCGTCCCTCAAAGAATGCAGACCTAATGGGTCAGCAGACCCCCTCCCTACCCCTTTTTTTTTTCTGTTTCTTTTTCAAAGACGTTACAAGAAGAAGTTACAAGAAGAAAATGGGAGGTAAGGGGAGGAGAAGAAGGAGCAGGAGAAATGACTGACTTCGGTGAACAATGACAAAAGCGGTGAATTTGTAGTACATGCTGCTCTGTATGGGAAATCTCACACATGACGGTCAGTGAAAGTAGCTTAAGCTGGAGGTGAGGAGATAATGTGGAGGGGATTCTTATCGCATGTTGTTTTCCTGCTCTTTTTTGTTTTCAAGTAGAGGATTCTGATAGATGCGGAGGAAAACTTTCCAAAGTATTGATTTTTGGTTTGTTCTTCTCCATAAAAGGAAAGACAGAAAGAGAGAGATTGTTGTTGGGTTCGGCCCCTATCAAAGATGATTTGCCCCAACCAAACTGATACTAAAAAAACAGAAAAGAAAAAGAGCAATATTATGAATTAGGCCTACACAGAGCTAAAAGGTAAAGTATCTCTGTGAGGAAGCTCATAAGAATAATTGGGTGTGTTTATGCTCTATTTGCGAAAGCACAAATCTGATTCAAAATGCCGTTCATGGGAACACTTTCTATGCTCACTTTCTTCGAGCTTGGAAAGAGCGTTTGCCATCGCTTCATTGACCTCAGCAGAGGCAGGTCAAATTGGGGCGCACGCTTTTTTGGAAGCTCTGGCCTGAGTGTGCGCATTGTTCACATTTTAAATGGCTACATGTCTTAATAGCCTGTCTAAAATACAGTACAATATCATTTCAATTGTCATAATTAATATGACACGTATGGAATGTAGACAATGATAGGAAATACGAGTAGGCCTATTTATTTTATCGACAAATTGTTGACAAAATCGTATTGTATTGTATTGTACTGAGCTCTTCATGCAATAACATGTCTGTGTACGTGCAGTATACAAATGTACCAACAGGGAGCTTGAGCTACAAAGCACAACACAGTCCTGCAGATTGTACATTGCGCAGTACAGTTGGCTGGCCTGGCGCAGGCATTTTCACATGAACTGGAAAGGTGATGAGATGACGTCATTTAAACGTGTGTATATATGATTTAGGCTTCCCCATGATTCCCCCCGATTGTAAACGCACCTTTTTGTGCATTTTGAAACGACATTTTGAAACGGGGTTTATATCAAAATGATCGAGCAAGGACACAACTGCGTTTTGCACTAATCACATTTCAAAACGATGATTCTGGCCCGAAAAGAGGAAGCGTAAACACAGCCTCAGTCTCCATAGGGGAGCTTATGAAAGTTTGAGAGAGAGAGAGAGAGAGAATATGGAGGGGGAGAGAAGAAAAGTGGAATGTTGCTCACAATGGTTTATCTACCTCATTTATAGGGAAGTGCCCTCACTGAAAGTGATTGTCCCCTCAGCATGGACAACTTGCTCTTGATGTTTTAGAGACCAGCTCTCGATCCCTTGCTTTGTCACAACCCACGGACCAACCTTGTTACTACCCTGGCAAAGGGACAGTGTATTCAGTTCGTACCCTCGAAATGCTGCATGCACGTGGTGAAGCAGCCCGTTAATTGTGTCGTAGATATAAAGTCACGCCGTTTCGGTTTCTATCCAAGATGGACTAAGATGTTGTGTTTGTTACCCAGTGACATCAGATATTAGTTTGGGAAGAACAGGAGAGGAGTGCCCATGCGATAAACACACTCATATATCAATCAAACTTAAACTAAAGATATGGAAACACTGACAGAGATGTGCCCATATAAGTGTCACCGGAAAGTCTTGCTGAGTTTTCATAGATATGTTTAACCCTTTATATGCCATTCATCACTTGGGCGACGTAGCGACAAGACCTCGTATCTGCAAATTGTAAAATGTTCAGGAGAGCAAAAAAACATGAAAGCCCAAGCACTGTATCAAATGGGAGAGCCTTTCCTTTGACATGCCATTGTAGCTTCATTTTTGGGGTAAGACAGCTAAGATTTGGACAGGATGTCACTTAATTGATTTTTATTAATTAATCAAAAAAAAGTTATTTTCACCAAAATTTGAGATACAAGGTCTTGTCATCCAAGGGACACATTACTTGCCCCTCTTTTTCATCAGCGTTCAGTAATCCCCCCCCCCCCAAATGGAGCTATCTGCAGATTAGCATCCTAATCAGGTGTAGCAATGTGCATCAGTACAAAAGGAAGGCCATGGTGACACAGTAGAGATTAGGAGGATTTATTAACCATTATTCATTGGTAATTAGTTTCTAGACATCTATGCCAATCGGCAAAGAAAGCACTCCAGTGTGCATGCGAATCGGTGAACAAAGCACTTGAAAATGTCTCTATAACATTATCAAAAGGATACATGATATTTCCTTTGATTTCTACATGAAGAGACAACAAAAAGTGTATGGATGTCTTTGAACTAGAGTGAAGAAATACACTAATTTAGAGGACAAGTTCACCTTCATTAATATAAGGATTGAGAGAATGCAGCAATAATAGTAGAACACATCAGTGAAAGTTTGAGGAAAATTGGACAATCGATGCAAAAGTTATGAATTTTTAGAACTTTTGTGTTGGAACAGCTAGATGAGGAGACTACTAAGGCTCGTGATGTCATATGAGTAAAATAGTATAAAGGAAATGTAAAGAAAATTCAACATATTTTCAATTTTTTCGCATAATAAAAGAGCACTTGACTTGCCTCTTTCTAAAGGCAATGGGAATAATATTACCCATAACATATGTCAGTAACAAGTCAAGGGAATGTGTACTTTTTTTCAAAAGATGAAATTTTATGAAAATCTCTTTATATTTTCCTTATATTGTTGTACGCATGTGACATCATACACTGCAGTAGTCTTCTCATCCAGCGGTGACTGCACAAAAACTTCAAAAATTCATAACTTTTGAACGGATTGTCCGATTTTCCTCAAACTTTCAATGATGTGGTCTACTAATATTGCTACATTCTCTCAATCCTTATGTTAATGAAGGTGAACTTGTCCTTTAAGAAAAAATTACCCATTTAAAGAATTTTTTTTTTAATTATTTACAAAAATTATCTGAATCTCAGCATTAAAACAAGGTTTTATATACATTTACATTAACATTATGAAATCTTCAACTTTGCCGATTCTTTAATGGCTGCAAAAGAACCAGAACATTACGCTCTATTTTCTTTTAACATCAAGCAATTGCTCAGCGGCTCCAACTTCTTGTGTTTCACCCCCTATTCAGATGCATGCCATTTTATACCAAGACTCGATACCGAAATGACGTATAAAGAATCATTGTATAGCTGACAGACCATTCAGACACTAATTTCGACTGTTCTGGGAAACGTCGTATAGATGTGCAGTTTCCCACTGCGCATGCTGTTATAGTCATGAGTGACAGCTGTGGGGTCACCTTTCATGTGCGCTCCCATTAAAGCCCCACCCAGTTATACTGTTTTATGGTCGGCATACGTTCAGACGCACACAGAATGCTGATTCGTTATCGAGTTCTAGTTCAAAACGATGCTCTGACCATCATTTCGCTATACGTCATTTCGTTATACGTCGTTTCGTTAGTCGGCATTCAGACATATAAATTCATCATAAAGCTATACTGTTTTGGTATAGCTATACCGTTCTAGTATAATTTTTTTTTTTTTGCGTCTGAATGCCCTGATGGTCATTGACCTTTTTTTCTTCACATACTGTAATTAGTTCCTCTCTCTCTCTCTCTCTCTCTTCTTTTTATTCTGTATGACAGCAACATAGTGTTGGGATTGTCTCATGGGTGTATGCAAGGGGGGGTCGGGAGGGTCGTACGACCCCCCCAAATTTTCAAAAGGTCCACTTTTTGTAAAAGACATTTTTGTTTTTTGAGGGCTTTTTACTCTATATAGACCTACAACAGGGAAAAAAAGTGACCGGTGTTCCAGCAAATTGTCAAAAACCTTGTAAATTTCGTAACTTAGTTTTAATATGCCATAATTTACCTTATTTCTAAGCCGCACTGCCATGCCGAAAAAGTCACTTTTGTATGCACCAAATGGCCCCATTTTAAGATACAAAATTCAAAAACTCCCTACCCTGGGAGGGGGGACACCCCCCCTCCCACACCCTCCCCCCGCTCGGTCGCTCCGCTCCCTCGCAAAGGCAAAGGTCCAAAAATTTTGATTACGACCCCCCCAGAAAAAATCCTGGATACACCCCTGTTGTCTAGGTGTTTGTTTAGGGCTGGTTAGGTTTCTATCCCTTAGCTAGTTCATGTAATGGAGTTTTGTAACTCTGCTTTAATAATATACCAATAAATGTAATGTGTATACAAACTGTATTGTGTTTGGGGGAAATACACCCTACAAGCACTCCTTTTTTTAGCATTCCTCTCATATACAGCATTTTCATTTACTAAAAATGTTTTTGGAAACTTAAACATTTTGTTTATTACCAAGTGCACTGTTTTATTAATTTATGCACTCAATTTCTGTAAATGGAAAAATGGATGAGTAAATGAATGAATGCACCTTCTCTGTTTTGAAAAGCATGAATGTTGTACATAGTAATAATTAAACTTAAGACAGGAAATGTGACATCAGCCGCAAGACAAATGAAAGGTATCCATTGGTTTTATCATGCACCGATGCTACTGTTGCGACACACTGTCATTACAACTAGCTTTTCTGATGAGCCTGCCAACAAGGTATCAAGACTGATATCATAGTGATAATGAAAAGGTCACAGCTTTCTAAAAATTCCCCTATTTCTGCAGTAATCTTACTTGATTGATTCTTTTCCTTCTCTCCTGCCATTCTGACCAAACTTTCTCTTAGGATAAATTGCTAAAGTTCAGGGTTTATCTGCATAAACACCAAGAATTAATATCTTTTTCTGTTCTACTTGCTTTGTTCTATATATTTACAGCTCCTTGTTGGATTTCAAGAGCAGTCTGAACAGTAGAGTCATGAATGTGTGAGGACATTACAGATAAAATTTCAAATCATTGATTTTAAATAGCCCGGGGGATGGTTTTTATGTATAGCTGCTGTTGTTTTTGTTTTTTTCCAGAAGGGCTGGATGGGGAAAAGTTGTTGTGGCGTGTTAGTGGTGCGCAGATGTTGTTGAGATTAAAGAGTTTAAATGGAAGACACTTACCTATGGCATGGGGGTACCCTCTCGCTAGAGTCTATTTCTGTTTCCTGACCTTACGGGATGATTGCCTCGGAGGCAGGCCGGGAGGGACGCTTCTTCAGGCCGAAATTTCCAGTGATTCTCGGTTAAGCAGCCTCAGAGCTGTCTTGAAGCATTATGTTGTCGTCCTCTATTGCAGACTATATCGAGGTAATGGGGCAGGAAAGAGAAATGGGCTAAAAGCATCTATCAAGGTGAGAAATGTTAACAGTAGAAATACAGGAACTCACTTTCTTGGAACTTGTTTATGGGGGCATCAAATTAGAAGATGAATCATATCATCATGAAAGGAGCTGATATGCAAAGCATCCCTTTGATCCGATGAACAATCAGTACTGATGTAGTTTTTTTTTTCCACATAAAGATTGAAGATCGCTGATACTGTGAGTGTACATGATATGAGAAATTGTACTGTGTGCTTAGCTTACTAAGGCAGTGTGGCAGTGAACTGTATGACCTATAGTGTGTAAAGAGCATGAGAGGTAATACTACTAATTGTGAGTATACATTGGCCGTAGAACTTTGCATATCAACCCTTAAAGGGGAAATCCAGTCCAAATATAAGTTAGTCTGATAAGAAAGAGTAATTACAAGCTCAACAGTATAATTTTGATCGAAATCGGATGAAAAATAAGGAAGTTATGATATTTTGCTATTTTTTGGGGAGGAAAAAGTTCCTAAACAGTCAATATGAATATGCAAATGGCAAAGTGAGCATGTCATCCCCTCACAACTTACCATATAGTTTGTACATAAAATTTTGAAATTTCTAGTTTTTCATTCAAACACAATTATGCCCGAGGCTCAAATCCTTGTATATCTAAGTGATCACTATTCTGAAGTTATTCAATGAGGAATAACATCATGTTTCAGACTTCAATGACAGAAACATTGAATTTTCATCAAATTTTTTTTTTGTAAAAGATCAATGGAAAATTGTGAGGGTATGACATGGCTAGCTCACTCATTTGCATATTCATAACCACTGTACAAGAACTGTTTTGCAGAAATTAGCAAAACTTCAAAATGTCATAACTTCCTTATTTTTCAACCAATCGATTTCAGTCAAATTTTTACTGTTGAACTCGTAAGATATTACTCTTTTTTATCAGACTAACTTATATTTGGACTGGATTTCCTGTTTAACTGTAGGCCTGCATTATTCACTGATTGGCATATCCATTGGCATGTTTTCTATGCTGATTAGCACAGATATCTATAGACTTAATGCCAATGAATAGAGATTAGCTAATCCCCTTAATCCCTTTCCTGTCACCACGGCCTTCCTATTGCACATTGTTATACCCGATTGAGTTATAAGCTAAATCACATTAGGTCACGCCTGGAGGGAATTAACTGAATAGGGCCTAAAGATGAAATAGGGTAGTAGGTTACATCTAGACCCCATTTACAGTGCGGGGCTGGGCCGAGCCGCGGCTGAGCCCAGCCTCAATTGCGGGGCTGAACCCCGCAATTTTGCCCGTTTACACTGCCGGGCTCAGCCGCGCTTTTAAGTCAAACCTTTCAATATTTTTTCGTAGTGACGCTCTGCTTGTAAACAAACGCAATTTGGTATAGCCTGTTTTTCAGACCCTTTGCCAACTGGATTCCGTGGCGACAAAGTCGCCGTTTGGGCAAAGGCCTTTGCCGGAGGAAAAATCCTTTGCAGGACAAAACCACCTTAAAATATACTAGTTTTCGACGTTGAGGGGGTTAATATCGTGAATAGCGAAATTGTTGAGGGGGTTAATATCGTGAATAGCGCGGGTCTGGAAGCCAGACTAAAATTGGCTGCGCATTTGGCCCAGTTTCGTTTACACCAAGAAGAGGCCGGGCTCGGCCTGGGCTCGGCCGCGGCCAAGACCACCTCCAGAGCGTGGCCAAATGCGCGGCCAATTTTGGCCTCGCATTTGGCCTTTTGCGCGTTTACACTGAAATGGAGGAGGGCTCGCCAGCAGCTCGGCCGCGGCCGAGCCTCGCATTGTAAACGGGGTCTTAAGCACCCACGCATGTAAATAGTTAATGAGAATTAATAAGAGTAAGAATCTCACTTACCTGCACAATTATGATTATAGATGCGATAATATTTCATGATTTATGAATACAATTATATGTAATTAATTTTTCATGGCACTGAAGAAGATCCGGCATCCCCTTAAAGATGTACAGAAATCTCTTGCTTTGACTAACAACTGAAACCGGCAAGTTTGCTTTTTAGGCTTCATTGCGCAGTGTGTTCATAAATAATCCCTACCTCAAGATTACAGCACGATCTGCACTGCCGAGTCGGTGTAAGATGAGAACGACTGCTCTTAGCGCGGAAGAAATTATGTTTGAATTTCATTTCATGGGGTCATAGAGCCTGGCTAATTGCAAACACACATGAGGAAAAATAATCCCATGATGCATCTGGTTCTGGGATGTTTGCCGAAGTCATGCTCAGTCATGGGTACCTGCAGTCCACTGCCGACAGCCTCTGGTGAAAAAAAAAAAGAGCTTCGTTTGACGACACGTCTTCGTAACGCTGCAAATCTCAAATTAGTTCTCTACACATTTGAGCAATCATCATTTCCTCAACCATAATGTACATCCTCTGGAATATTCTAAGTTTCCTAAACTTGTATCTGTTAAAGGGATCTTATAGTTTTGGTCCAGACCTAGTTTCAGAATTCTAACATTTTTTGGTGAGATAATGAGAAACCTCTTATGAAATATGGAAGAGCGTGTAATTCTATGAGAAATTTTTGATGAAAATTGGTTTTGAATTGGCTGAGATATCCCAAAAAGAATGATTCTAATAAAGTGTGGGACCCACACTTTATTACGATTGCTTTGTTTTCCTTTGGTTTTTGGATGTTTCAGTCATTCCAAACCCGATTTTCATCAAATAAACTTTGAATTCCTCTTTAATGGTATGCTCTGTACTATATCATAAGTGTTTTCTCGGTATCTCGCAAAAAGTTAAAAGCCCAATTCTCATCTCCACCAATACTGTACCATCCCTTTAACATTCAAAGCATGAGCATTGATAAGGCCAAAAAAAAAAAATGGTTTGTTTGCCCTTCGCGACCGACCGAAAATCACGGAAATTTCGGGTCGCGTTTTTTTTTTTTTTTTTTTTTTTTTTTTGCTCTTTCAAGTTTATTTTTTTTCCACAAATTTCATCTTCTACAAATTTGTGAATGGTTTTAAACCCAAAATTATCCATTTTAAGCTAGAGAAAGAATTAAAAAAAAGTCTAAAAATGTTTGTTTGTTTTTTTTTTCATCTGATCGACCCGTCGTAATTGTGGTCGGGTCGCGTCGGTCCACAGGCTACGTTTTATAGCATGCATGACATGCTACAATGTAGCTACCTTTTTGGCTCACATGCGTGCACGCGCACGAAATCCAATCAATGCATGTATTATTACGCACTTAGTACAGGGCTGCACACTGGCGACATTCGCGCTAGCTTGCGCATTGGCGCTGCAGCTCACGCACTGCCATGTCATGCAATGCAACGCATGTACAGTGTAACTGCTTTTCGTTTGCTTGCGATCGGCGGTCATGCCAGACAAGAAGCATTGATAGAATTAGAAGCGCACGCATTTCTGGGTCATTTTACTCACGATCCGATCCCGGCTTCGCAGCGGCGTGGCAGTTGACATGTTAGAACTAATTTACTTGTGTCGATTTTTAGAAAAGTAAAAACATATTCGATATTCAGCGATACAGTAAATGGATCTGATTGCGTTCAGTTTCATTTTACACGGTCATTTCACAAATGAATATTTTCATTCGTTCAGAATGATCTCACAATGAAGATGGGCGCAAAAAGGATCACGAAATCGGCCCTTCCGTGTACTTTTTAAGAACGTATGCACAAAATGTGAAGAGATAATACTAGGAAGAAAAAAAATCATGAAATCATCGCAGTCCCGCTTACATATTTGAGGTAGAAATCGTTCCAAAAAGGATCATAAATTCGGCCGGCCGCGTCGTACACCTTTCAAAAGCTCATGTACGAAATGCGAAGAGATTATAGAGGAGAAAAAAAAATAAAGGACACATTTGGTACGTGCATCATAGAAGATTACAGCCGAATAAAAATTCATGAAATCAACGCAATCCCGTTGAAATTTGAGGAAATAATAGGCGCAAAAAGGATCTTGAATTCAGTCCTGCATGCCGTGTTGGTTATCAAAACGCACGCACAAATGCGACGAGATTATCGGGAGAAAAATAAAAAAAAAACCACATTTTACCCTTCTGGTGCGTGCATTACAAAAGATTACATCCGAAGTAATTAATGAAATCGCCACAAACCGGCTGATATTTGAGGTAGAAATAGGCGCAAAAAGGAACGTGAATTCGGCCGTGTCGCATACCTTTTAAGAACGCGGAAAGGACACATTTTCATCCCTTTTGGCGCTTGCATCATTATATTATAGATTACAGCCGAGTATTAATTCATGAAAATTTCGCAATCCCGTTGAAATTTGAGTAAACAATAATAGGCGCAAAAAGAATCTCGAATTCGGCCCTGCATGCAGTGTATAGTTTTGAAAACGCATGCACAAATGCGAAGAGATTATCAGGAGAAAAATAAAGAACGCATTTTCAACCCTTCTGGTGCATGTATCACAAAAGATTACAACCGAAATAATTGACGAAATATCGCAATCCCGCTGATATTTGATGTAGAAATAGGCGCTAAAAGGATCGTAAATTCGGCCGTGTCGTATACGCATGTACGAAATGCGAAGAGATTATAGGGAGAAAAATACAGGACACATTTTCAACCCCTTTTGGCCCGTGCATCATAAAGATTACAGCCGAATAATAATTCATAAAATCATCGCAATCCCGTTGAAGTTTGAGGAAACAATAGGCGCAAAAAGAATCATGATTTTTGGCCGTGTCGTATATCTTTCAAGAACGCATTTACGGAATGCGAAGATATTATGGGGAGAAAAATAAAGAACGCATTTTCAACCATTCTAGCTGGTGCGTGCATCACAAAAGATTACATCCGAAGTATTTATGAAATCGTCACAATCCCGCTGACATTTGAGGTAGAAATAGGCGCAAAAAAGTATCATGAATGCGGCCGTGTGGTACATCTTTTAAGAACGCACTTACGAAATTCGGAGAGTTTATCGGGAAAAAATAAAGGACGCATTTTCAACCCCTTTTGGCGCGTGCATCGTAAAATATTACAGCCGAAGTAATTTATGAAATCGTCACAATCCCGCTTATATTTCAGGTGGAAATGGGCGCAAAAAGGGTTGCGAATTCGGCCCTGCATGTCGTGTACCTTTCAAGAACGCATGCACAAATGCGAAGAGATTATCGGGAGAAAAATAAAGAACCCCTTGTATCGCGTGCATCAGAAAATATCACAGCTAAAATAATTCATTAAATCATCGCAATCCAACTGACCACCAAGAGCAGGTTACGCAGCAAGTTCGTGCGCTGATGTTTAGAAAAAGTCACAAACGCATTTGATACAATCTGAATTTGTTCATTACCATTTTACACTAATTCACAAACATTCTAATTTTTTCCTGTCTTTAAATTTCTTGTGCAATAAATAATGCAAGTTTAAAAAAAAAAATGATCTGTAAAATGTACATGATGGGGGGGGGGGTACATCCATAAAAAACAAGGAAATAAGTTTGCAAGTCATTTAATGTTTTTTTATGTTGTCGTTGTTGACCGGTAAATTTTCTGTTCGGACCTGTAAAAAATGGTAAACGGGGCATTTACCGGTCCGACAGAGACAGGTCGGACCGGCAGAAAAAATGGGTTAGTGTGCAGCCCTTCACAAGATGGCTACTTTTGCAGCATCCGTTACCAGCTGTCATACCAAAACTGTTTGGAGTTCAGTTGCCAGCATCTCACTGGAAGGTACTTTTTTGGAGCTGTTTGCAAAATTTAACAAAGATGAACGTTATAAGTGTTTGTCAGTGAGCGTTTCTGCCTCGCGTATTGGGCCCTGGCAAGACGTAAATTTGAATGAATCTCTTGGAGGTTTTGAGTGCATTGACATGGAAAAAAGGGTACCCTGTATTAAAAAAAAAAACAAAACAAAAAACAAAAAACGACCTACCGACCCTCTTGGGTTTTGACAATTAAGGGCAAACAAACACTTTTTTTTTTTGGCCTAACTAGAATAAGACACACACGAAGACATACACACACACACACACACACACACACAAGTGCACGCGCGCAACAACAAAAAGTGCTATATAGACCATAATCAAAATAATTACCAAGTTTCAGGAAGTAATCCCAAAGAGAGTAAATTCACAATCACATTAATTGATAGCATTAGTGGAATTAAAGAAAATTTCTTTTTAAAAAAAGATTTTTACTAATTGCAGTATTTTGCTTGTGATAAAATAATGAATAATTGTATCAGTCTCACCTACTTTAATTCTTGTCCATACTCTCCCAAACACATTAGATCCTCAGCACATACTTACTGTAAGTCTCCCTTTCAGTTCTACAAGGCCATTAAATTCAGAATGCTAAACCCAATTTGTGTATCGAAACCAATTAGGACAGAGTATAGCGAGCTTACTGTTGCTGACAAAAATAACAGTATCAGAGATAAATGTTCAGCAATGACACCGTTTCTTTTTTCTTTCAGTGTTAGCCCTGCTCTCTCAAAAGGTCTCTGCCACAGAAATCATTACCCAAGCATTTTCTGGTATCCCTTTGTACATGCGGATCAAGCGGGAAATATTAAGCAATGTGAGAATATTGATTCATTGATTCATTCATTTATTTTCCATCTCAAAAAAGAAAAAAAAAAAAAAAAACTTTTTTCCTGAAGATAAGTGCGTGACATATTGATATTACAAAGTATAATAAGTGAAATGTATAAATATGTCATTAATACGGAAGGTGAAGAAAAAATGACAAAAACATTTTGAGAAATATGCAAATGCTGGAGATGGAGAGGAATGATTAAAAAAAAAGTGCTTGTATGGTGCATTAATCCCCCCCCCAAAAAAAAAAAAAGATAGTAAAACAATTATACACAAAATGACATTTTACATGTTTTTTTTTAAGTAAGGTCACCATCGTATAAAAAAAAATAGTTTTTGATAATTCTGCATTCATTACCTAACAAGAAATATTTCTAAAGATATCAAAATTATCACATAACTTCTAATTATTTTCTTTGTTTTTCAGCAGCTTCAATCTCAAATACATCAAGTTGATAAAAAATGGATGCGTTGGTTTTTGCATTTAGACTCTTCATATATTGGCATCTTGTTCAAGCAGTTCACACTATGCAGGATTTTAAACTCAAGATCTTGTGACATTGTTCAGTGTTAACCTGTTGAGGACAGTTTGATTTCGCTACAAAACGCATTTCTCATAGACACTTGCCCAAGTATACTTGGGACTCGTCCTCAACAGGTTAATATCCGCAAAATCTATGGTTTTCCCAGTTTTTTTCTTGAATGCTATGCCCATCATTTCAGAGGGCCCTTGAGTTCTTTCCATTACCTGTATGGCAGCTGGGACGACATGGTGAAGTTTTCTTTCAGTATTTTAGGGAACTAAATAAAGTTACTGATCTCTTCTAGGAATAAGAGAACTAAATTTGGAATATATAGATATATAGCCATGTCTTCATACAAACAGTGCCACAGAGAGTGGTAGTTTCATTCTGGGCTGCAGGTGGTATATTTTGTGGACACCTGCATCCTGTCTATAGTTGAACAAGTAGGTCAGTCTGAATGGAGACTGTTATTTCTTTTATGACTAACCTTTTGGTATAAACTCTACCTGGTGGTATTGGGGTTGGGAATGGGTGGGGGTGTCAGCTAGGCTGGTGAGAGATTAGTGGAGATGCAGCCTTTCGATAGAAGGTTCCTCTTTTATTTCCAGCAGTCAAGATGATAAAGCATAGTGAAATATTTATATCAAGTAACATAAGAAAGTTCTCTTGTCAACTCTGCAAGCTTCCCATCACCATCCCCTCCCACTTGTTCTTCCCCTCCCCTCCAACCCCCTTCTCCTTTCCCTTCCTTACCTTCCCCCCTTCCGATCTCCCTTTAAGAGTATGAACTTCTCATCCTCCTATTCGTGGAATCTTTCTATCATCTTGTTTTATTGCCTTGTTTTACTACTACTATAAGAAATATGCTGGGTGAAATCCAATGATATAGACTATTAATGTACAATAGCCGGTAGTAGAGATCAAGCACAATGAATGTCACGAAATCGAAGCATGAACGCAATATCAAAACATGGAAGTAATCACAAGGTTCACAGTGATGGTAGTTGTTGTTGCGTGGGCTTTCTCCGATTTCACAGCGAATGCTGCACCGAGCCACCAGAGTCAATTTCTTCCTACGAGTGTTGCAGAGTGCTAGGCAAAAGAGCACCGACCAGCTCAGGAAGATTTGTGGTAGCATTTTAGTACAAGAATACTGCAACCAGCATTACTTTCACCACAGCTCTCATGGAAGTTGTACTATCAAGACATGGTACATATAAGTTTGGGGACACGGGCAAGGTGATCTTTAATGCTATGACAGGTTCATTGTTTGGTAGGTAAACTTGTATTCCATGCTAATGAACGGCAAGGCAGTGCTTTTCTTTTAATGCTTCCCTACCCCACTCTCCCCCCCCCCCCCCGAATTTCAAGTATGTAATGCAAGACGGTGTTTCTTTTCTCTCATCTTGTCTTTGCACTTTAATACCCCTTTCAGGTAATCGCGGTTCAATTATCCGCATCCAAATAATGCGGATGAAGTATTCAAAATCGCGTTCATATATCGCATGAAGTGCGCACTACTTTTACGAGCGCCCGTTCATATGCGAAAGACGGGATTATTTGTCATGGTTACTGCGCCCGCCTCTATAAATGACGTAATGTTTCCGGTGCTACATACTCACGTGTATGCATAGCTCTCGCTCAAGCTCAGCAATCAGCGGTTGTGCGGGAAATCGAGTGACCTTTGACCGAACTGTGGAATGTTAGTGCGCATAAGTCATAAAACGCGTTCATGTATTCTCGATCTACTCCTCATGCTGCCATAATGCGGATAATAGCAGCATCAGAATAATGCGCACTTTTTTACTCCTCTCCCGTTCATGTAATCGAAATTTTACGACTTATTGCTCCTATTATCCGCATCCACGATTACCTGAAAGGGGTATAAATCTACTTCTCTGCTGCGAAAGCGGATTTAATGTAATGGATGCCATGTTGCCCTGTTACCCCCCCCCCCCCCCCAATGCTTTCTTGCCATAGCTAGTCCCAAGACAAACATTAACAGCCTGTTGTAATCAGACTAAAATGTCTCCTTGTCAAAGTGTGGCCACATTCTGATGCCTTTGTCTTTTATGGCTTTCATTACGTATCATGCCATCCCTGAGGCTAGCCCTAACAACATTGCCATCTCTTTCCAATGTAAAGTCCTGTGAAAGGGAATACCACTTCCAGCTTTCGCTAATTTTCTCCATCAGTGCACCCCTACTGTTCCTTGGGATGGGCGTAAATTCCATTCTTAAATTAGACTCAGCTGGATTGTAGAGGCTTCCGCACAGGGTCACGTGATGCTTAACTACGTTTTTCTCTCTCCTTTTTGTTATACATGGTTTTTTTTCCCCCTCCATCGGAATAGGTGGTAGATGATGTCGAGATCAGAAATAGCGGTGTGAGTGGTGTAAAATAGCCTACCAAGTGGGATTTCAACAAGCCGGGAAAAACCGAGGCAGAAGGAGCATTCTCTGAATCATCAGCATCATTAAGAAGAGACTCGTCATCAGCGATAAGCCTGCAGTTTCCAGAATTCCTCTTGATACCAACAAGTTATTCTACGTGTATATTGAGGATGCTGAACGTACAAATGATGGAGTGATACATAATACTTGGGTAAAAACACTGTACTACTGAAGGGAAAGTGCAGGTATCACCATTTGGCTTCATTGAGCTAAAACTAAAAGTAAACAAAACCTAAACTCTGCATTTTCAGGTGGTCAGTCATCCTATCATTCCTGCTATGATTCCATGAATCCATCAAATGTTTAAAGCATAATTTGCTTAAATCTGATTTTTATTTTCTCCCTGGCCATATTCTTTAAACTAATGATGTTTCTCATAGCAATGATGGGAACAGAGCCAAGAAGTCAATGTAGCAAATACCATTCACACCAACATGGATCCAACAATGTGGCTATGCATGAGCAATAATCCACAAAGTAGAAATTCATAAAACACCTACATCCTGCTCCACCCTTTGTGCACTCAAATATGACACACCATGGTTGACAGCGACCTTTAACCTTTCGTCTCCGCAAGCCTTTCATTTTTTTTTCTCCCTCTACCAATGGAGACAAAGAGCCAAAGCCAAACTCTGACCCACATTATAAGAAATGCCCTTGCTTCTCATATGCCAGGTAGAAATATTTTTAACAGCCCGGAAAGTGAAAGAAAAAGAACTCCTTCAGATGTGAGAGGATGGCGGCATTACTAGAGACCTGGCCCCGGACAGAAACTGAAGAAATCGTCAAAACAACTTGATGGGGAGAATGATTGATGTTGCAGCCATCAACACAACTTTACAATTTTTTCTTCTTTTTTTTACCTCAAAGGATAGACTTATGCGGGTTACACTCAGCAGCGCATCTCAGAAGCAATCCTGAGGTAATTCACTTTCCATGAAAGATTCTGTCAAGAATGATGATGGGCCCTGGTCAAGGATGAACCTCAAGAATTTTTCAATTCAAATTCATTTCCTGAATTAACCCTTTCACTCTCATTCATTTCTTCTTCTTCCCCTTCTTCTTCTTCTTCTTCTTCTTCTTTTTTTTTTTGGGGGGGGGGTTCATTCTCAATGGTTTGTTCATTCATTTGTAAATTAAACAATTCATGAATGCATGAATTAATCAATTAATAAATGAATTAATAAATGAAAGAAGTAATCAATGAAAACTACCATTTGAGAGACGGGATGAAATGGTGAGCAACAATGATGTAACATCGGTCTGCAACTTTCATAAATCAATACCACTCAAAGAGTGGACTACTGTATATAGGCATACAGATGTAACAATCAAAAGGAAAGGAACAGGACAAAGTTATTAAACAGAAAACAAGATTTCATTAATTTGTTAACAGTAAAACGAAGACATCTAGAAAAAACAATGTAGTGAGATCATTTGATGGCATTCAGATCCATCAACTGTGGAAGAAAGTATACTTGTTAGAGGGACTTCTACATGAAGCAAACATCCCACGCAATGACACATGTTTAGTGCTGATGGAATATCGTAACTTTCTTTTCTCATCTTGTATTTGTGCATGATAAGAGATGTTATGTAACATTCTTTGACATAGATACCTTTAATGATTTACGTTCAAATATTCCTTCATCATAAAATTGCATAATATGCGTCCTTGACAAAAAGATATCAGTTAATAGTACATTACGTTGCACTGCATTACGTTATAGTATTACATTGCATTATAGTACCTAGGCACTTATACTCAAATGAAGATGGACAATCAGCAATTGTCATCACATGTAATTCTGTCTCTTGTATGACATTTTGAGGTATAATGTTCATGTTCACACAAAGCCTGTTGAGAAGTGCTGCATATATCTATACTGTAACATCTGATGGTATACATGCCATTCCACTCTCAAGAGGTTGTGATGATAATTTATTGGCAAGCCATGAGTCATTTCTGAGAAAGTGGAAGTATTCTGACACCAGACTTTCAAGAAGCATCGATACCAGGTTCGTTACATGACACATTAACTCAAAAGCTGTCACTAATAACACATATAACTTGTAGCATGGACATTCCCTCTTTCCACTTGGAACAGACACAATATGTTCATAACGGAATTTCAGGTATTGGGCCTCTCTCTGGAATCCCAGAGTTTTAGTTCACTCCAGAAAAGTAGGTCACTTTTAGTCTGCGCAACAGTAGGGTTCACGCCCTGTCCCATATATCTCCTGTGCTAAATCAGCCTTATTTCAAGGCTGATTAAGTTTCATATGTTGTGGGATGAGAGGGCTTCTTGTTGTCGCTGTAATTTTCACATTTCGACAATGCAGGTCAAAACGATCGAATTGCCGCAAACAATTAAAGATAATAAAAAGTTTTGGTACCTCAAAAGTTTCCCTGAATTTCCGTGTTTCAGGTTAGAGTATCTATCATATAACTAACACTGTGAGACTTACTCGCCCCAAAGTGCTCTCATTTCTTAGTAATCATACAATCAACTGCGACCAGCAGCCCCATACACATAGCGACCAGCAGCCCCATATGCATAGTGTAATGGGGCTTCGCATTGTAGCATTCAGGATCATGACAGATTTAGTATCGCGGGTAAATATCAACTTAAAATCCACAAAATTCTTCAATTTGAAGACTTACCAATTAAGTTGAAGTCTTGAAAACAGGCTTCGGGCAACGTTTGGTTCTGCCAATAGTCCCTTTCTGTTCGAATTGATGACTGAATGTGACTCTGTCGAGAGGACCTTGGGAGAGCTACATACACTGATTACTACAACCAGCGCATGCGCACACATCACATGCGAACAAATTTCAAATCCATGAACGGATAAGATGTTTGTGTGCGCATGCGCTGGCCGTCAATTCAGTGTAGCTCTCCCAAGGTCCTCTCGACCGAGTCATATTCAGTCATCAATTCGAACAGAAAGGGACTATTGGCAAAACCAAACGTTGCCCAAAGCCCGTTTTCAATACTTCAACTTAACTGGTAAGTCTTCAAATTGAAGAAATTTTTGGATTTTAAGTTGATATTTACCCGCGATACTAAATCTGTCATGATCCTGTAAGCTACAATGCGAAGCCCCATTTAGCTATGCGTATGGGGCTGCTGGTCGCAGTTAGCTACACAGTATGCGTATGGGGCTGCACGCTGCTGGTCGCAGTTATCTTGCACAATACGTGTACTACCCCGCCGCCGTCGTACGGCGGCGGCTCTGGTACGAAACAATTATTGAATGATTACTAAGACATGAGAGCACTTTGGGGCGAGTAAGTCTCACAGTGTTAGTTATATGAAAGGTACTTTAACCTGAAACACAAACTAAGACAAGGAAATTCAGGGAAACTTTTGAGGTAATACCAAAACTTTATATTATCTTTAAACAATTAGACATGATTTTCTAGAAATTCTTGGGGTGGAAAAAGCAAAGCTTTGGTTACAGAGCTATAAGTGCTGGTATAATCTGTAACTAACAGGGTATTTGAGATGGAAAGCCAACCATGATTTTCCAGTTTTTGTCATGTAACACAAGATCATTCCCCAGACCCTATGTCAAAATATCTTTCCCCATGCATGTTTACCAACTCTATATCTATGTTATGTATGAGTGAGAGTTTATACCTCATCGATCGAATTGACAGAGTTTCTGATGATATTGATATAGGGTAGAAAATTTGAGACATATTACATAAAAGCATACATGCCCAGGTTGTCTCTTACGGAGACTGCACAATGTCCTAAATAATGAATCTCTAGTAATAATTGCCATATGAGAGCCAATATTGAATGACATTCAGAGGTCTTGGCAACATAAGACTACAAGATACAACCATTCACACTTGAAATACCATTATAATTCAGTTCTTGAGAATTTAATCTCCTGTTCACTTTCAGGAAAATTACCTCATCACCAAAGGCAACAATATGCCACATAATACATTTACGTCTCGCAACAGAGAACCATAGCAATTGAATGAGAAATAACCGATATCCATTTTCAACATAAAACTGAGCAATCTCACACCTTGGGGATGATGTTATATAAACTTGTCTACATTGCAATTCTGTTATGAGAGGCAATATTTCAGAAGCTTTCTCTATCATAAATGTTCAGAGGGTAGACAAAGTAAAATCATTGCTCAAATCTCACTTTTTTCAATGAATAATTATACATTTCCTCCCTTGCTATAAACATGTCACAATGTTCGTAATTATTTTAAATTCAACTTTTCTGTTTTGTATCAATGCACATAATAGAAACACCCATATTAGATTCTATTCAACATTATCGTAATTATTGTCATTAAAAGTTGTTCAAAAGTTTTTGCAAAAAGTTGCAAGTATTAGTCTTTTCTTAAGATGAATACACCCTAAAATGTGTGGCATATAGGCCCTATACAAAATACCACATGAAATTGTCATCAAGGCATTTTTGTTTCAGTGGTTGCACAGAGGAGCTATGAAGACTGCTATGAGAGCTTGTCGATAACTGTACTTCATTTAAAGGACAAGTTCATCTTCATTAACATAAGGATTGAGAGAATGCAGCAATATTAGTAGAACACATCAGTGAAAGTTTGAGGAAAATTGGACAATCGATGCAAAAGTTATGAATTTTTAACATTTTTGTGTTGGAACTGCTGGATGAGGAGACTACTAAGGCTCATGATGTCATATGAGTACAACAGTATAATGAAATTGTAAAGAAAATCCTTATGTTAATGAAGGTGAACTTGTCCTTTAATCTCTTGTTTCTGTCATTCCTCCAGCTGGGTAATTTCTTCTCAAGATCCCCGATATGAGACTGTATACACAGGGCAAGGCATAATTCATGACAGAATGGAAAATAAAACAGATAAACATACAATGAGTAGAGAAAAAAATACGAGCACAACAAAACAAAAACCAAATCCGGGGAAAGTATATATCTCTTGAGCAGTATACAGCTGAACCAGCCGTGAACCCGTACACTTGATATGATTTATGACAGCAGCATTTTAGTTTTGTGCTACAGGGCAAGGATAAGGAAGTTCTGTTAGAGCCAGTGCCGTCCACAGTGAATCTAGGTTGCCTACTCACAATGTTGGTGTTTGGATCAGGCCATGTATATAGTATTCATCTTTGTTAGTGCCTCTGTGTGAATAATGTGTACGATGTGAATATATTTGTCTGTGTGTATATTCATGACAGGGCTGCCAACACTGGAAACTAGTTGAGAGTGAGACTCCCATAGGCCAATGCTATAATTTAGGAGTCAAAATGAGTGAGATCAATAGAAATGCATGCAAATGAAATAAAGTTTTAGAGTGAGAAAGGACCAAAATGCGTGAGTCTCACGCTCAATGCGTGAGAGTTGGCAGCTCTGTCATGAGTGTGTGTGAATGTGTGGTGTGTAGGAGTGTGTGTGAATGCATGTGCAGCTGTGCGCATTTTTTGTTTGTGTGTGTATCTTGGTGACATTGAATTACATGTTGAAAAAAAAGACAACAGTCAAAAGTTTTTGTTGATTTCTTATACTGGGGGTGTTCGCATAATGCAGAAACAAACAAAAAACCAACACAAACAAATATAGCCAAACCACAATCGTGATTGCTGAACCACAACTTTCATAGATATTCTGCAAGATGCCTTTGTGTGTTGTTTTTTTGTTTTTTTTTTTGTATGCAATTGCTACCAACTGATCAATATTTTACCTAGAATGATCAGGTACAGTCAAACCTGCCACCTGCTGCATACAGCCACCAAAACACAATCAAGAGAAAAGCTGTGTTAAAGGACAAGTCCACCTTCATATACATAATGATTGAGTGAATGCAGCAATAACAGTAGAAGACATCAGTGAAAGTTTGAGGAAAATCAGACAATTCGTTCAAAAGTCGTGAATTCTTAAAGTTTCTGTACAGTCACTGCCGGATTAGAAAAATACTACAGTGTATGATGTCACATGTGTAGAATGATATTAGGAAAATATAAAGAGAATTTCACAAAATTTTGTTTTCGGAAAAAATTACACATTCCCTCGACTCGCTACTGACATGTTAAGGGTAATATCATTCCCCCATCTTCTGAAAGAATCAAGTCAAGTGCTCTATCATTATGCGAGAAAAGTGCAAATATGTTGAATGATAGCTCTTGTGGAGAGCAGTATAATAAAAGGTGTATTTTAGATATTCATAATATTTATCACAATAAAGAAGCGCCCATACTCACAAGAAAATCCATTGTTTCATTTACCAACTGTCACAGTGAGGACATTATTGTACACTTGAAACTTGCAGCACACAGACCTATGTATTGCCTTCATTGCATGGAAATATGTATTAAACATGATAGACAGATGATACATTCACACACTTTCATGCACACATCCACCCAAAATGACTTCAGTATAGAATATTGGATGTGAAAGTCACTCTTCCCACAATGCATTGAAGAGGGTCTTGCTGTAAAAAGATCCCACAAAGATAATAATGCAATCAAGTTCTCTCAACCGTTATACAAAAGAAGATGGAGTATTTCCTTGTGTGTGCCCTTTGTGAGGTAGATTTGTACTGTTCAAAAGTAGTAGGTATAATCATGATAAGCACTTTATGCAATCGCCGATATGATTCACAAGATACTCTACTTCTCTTTTTGTCTGACTCATGAATTAATTATTGGTTGTTGTTTCTTTTCTGTAGAGTTATTCATGCAAATTGTCTCTTGTCTCTGCTTAATATTTTTTTGTTCTCTTCTAAATCTCTCTTTCTGTCCCCCCCCCCCCCCCCCCTCCTCCCCGGTTCATAACCATCTATGGAAAATGTGGTTTTATCCATGCTATTTGGATGGGTGCACACTGGCAAAGGAACAATGAATGCAACACAATGGTCCTCTAAATTTTGGATAGTAGCCACATTGGCACATAATAAGAAGAGAGGTTCTTTTGAAATAGTTCTAAAAGAGAAATCAACGGGGAGAAAGAGAGAAAACACATCACACATACACACATACAGGTGAGATTATGTTTTAAAGGCCTCATATTTATCTATGCACAAGACCAGGTACAAGTGTAGTTCTCCCACCTATACCTGTCGTTCACGACAAAATTTGTAGGATGTGGGATCATAAAAGCAAAGAAAAACTTGAGCATAAGTTCCTCATGAGTGACAAGACAAACAAAAAAAACATGGCCAGATCTAGAAAGCAATATCTGGTCTCACACAGAAGAGAACATAGTTAGTGAAGTATTATTTCTTTACACACATAACATCAAACCTCATTAATATAGAGTTTCCTCAATTCTCTTTTATGTACTGAAGGGTTATAGAGTCAACAAACTTTTACCCATACATGTGAAAAGTGCATCAGACTATTATACTATCAAGTTTTGTCTTGAGAAAAAGAAAGGCTTAAAGTGCAAATGAGAATTAAAATGTATGAAAACTCTCTATCCTCCTTTTCTTCCATTATTTGTTTTGATTTGTAAACCAGGACACTCAAAGTAAGTCATTGTCTATAAAATGTCAATATTTCCTATTCCCTGAATGTACTATATGCAGAATAAGTATTAAAAAAAAAGCAGACATACAATTAGTTCTTAAAGGGTGTGTACAGTTCTGGTCAAGGTGAGGATTTAGCTTTTAACGTTTTGCGAGATATTCAGAAACCACTCTATGAGATGTCAAAGAGCATGCAGTTCTAAGGGGTATCAAAAGTTTATTCGATGAAAATTGGTTCTGAAGTGGCTGAGATATCCAAAAACAAGGTGAAACAAAGAGATCCTAATAAAGTTGTGGCATGTCGCCTTTTATTATTCGCACTTTTTTGGATATCTCAGCCATTTGAAAACCAATTTTCATAAAATAAACATTGAATCCTTCTTAAAATTACATGCTCTTTCATATTTCATGAGAGGCTTTTCATTATCTCACTTAGGAATGTTCAAAACATGAATCCCCACCTCAACCAGTACTGTACAGTCCCTTTAAGCCAGTGTGAGCAGACTAGTCTTCATTTCAGACCACAATTATTAGTCTTCACTTCAGACAGCAATCATTGTCATGAGAGACCCTCAACAAAGGAGACATGCAGCTGTGACATCACAAATTTGCATGTCATGGTTGCCACAGAGTTTCTGCCTCCGTATGATTGAAACATGACACCAGTCAGGTGGAATATGCAGGCAGTATCAGCCACTTTGTTGAGGTAGTTAGTTTGGGTTTACTCTTCGTTAGCTCACAGAGGATACACACAATCAAATCACCAATATCTGACCCTTCACAGCTATTGTTTATACCTCTAAAAGTGTGTAATCATTGGTGAGAGTGACAATAAAGGAAAAGCCAGGTTTTTATGTAGTTCTTTTGAATCCAGACAATTCAGCGGTAGTATTTCATTCTTTTCATTGGCTTGTTTGCTAAGATTGCAGGATATTAGATTATAGTGTACACCTGTTACACAAGCATGGTAAGATATAAATGAATAAATTCCTGGGCATTCTCTATTGTGCAGACATAACAACAAAAAGTGCAGCCTTATTTGATAAACAAGGAACAATGCATCAGTACTAGCACCATCATACATGATAATTATGTGGGACATTGTATATGCACTAAAATGTTCTCTTTTTTTCCACTTACTGTCACAACCTAAAAAGAACATATCAATGTTTATGTTTGCTTTCATAATCCTGACAGGAATGATAAAATCTGATGATTACCAAAATATCATACCATCTTTTAGAATAGATATGACATGATCTTGCCCAAATCTATGACATCACATAAGTGCTGGGACAAAAGAAATGTACAAAATGTGATAATTGAGATCAGTTTGTTTGTTTGTTTTAGCTGAATAAGATTCTAAAGTTGTGCTTGTGTATGTGTGTGCATATGTTTTTGTGTTTTCTTTTGTTTTTGTTTTCTCTTGTAAAGCCTTCACAGTATAAGGAGAATAGGTAAAAACATGTTACAGTGCAATACCAGTCAATGTTTAGGCAAGTCAGAAAAAAAAAGAATGGAATACAAATTGATCTATCGGCTGGCTTTCATTGCTACAAGGCATGCCCTTGTTATTGTTGTTACTGCTGTCTCTTTTGCCAAAAGCAAAAATACAAAAGTATTGAATATATTATGTACATCATATAATCTAATATATTATTGGAGAATTTATCCAACCTACATGTATACGAAGATAAAATTGAGACACATGTACATGCTTCTTTTGTGTGTATAAATGGACTGCTTTACTTGTTGCTTCCTTTTTTTTTTTCTTCTTCTTCTTTTTTTTTGGAAAATCATTGATTCTTTTAAGAATTTAAAGAAATTTAATTTTCTCATCTCATTCTGTGGATCCTTTCAACTGAAGTTGCTTTACTAGTTTTAGCTGACACCTGGTGAACGACGTATCTAAGGCTATTAAAATGTAAGCAAGCAACACAGATGCCTTGGAGAACTCTTACAAAGGAAGTATACGTAAATTTTTGACACATCCGTAAGCTGGACGAGCCCTCCACTGTGCTGAGAAAGAACCGGTTGTCATTCAAGAGGCGTACATGAATGTTCCCGGTACTCATGTGAGCTGACATTTGATTCTACGTACTGTATATTTTTATCATTTTGGTTGTGTCCATAAAATGAGGGGGCGGGCAGAGTGCGTGTTACGACTGCTTCCATGAAGATAAAGGGCAGATGTGAAGATGCACTGAAGATGACAGATTGCATGCAAAAAGAAAAAAATGGATGTACAAAAAGATCAAACAAAGTGAGAATGTGGGACATGTTTACAAACACTTGCTTCTTTTCGCTCTTTTTTTTTTTCATATTATGAGACAGTGTGCTAGTTTGGTTTCAGAGGTAAAGAAAAGTAGGCCCTATTTGGAATCGGCTTTCGTGTCTATCCGAATTAGCATATTGATGGATTGTTCAGTTACTACCTGATAGTAAAAATGATGGCTTCAGAAAACTGCTTAACATACATACTATTCATTTCGCCCAGGGCTCAAACATGCAGGATTCTATCCCTCCTGCTGGGTTTGATGAATTTCCCCACACATGAAATGACAATAGCTTGCTCAAATATTGTATATCACGCAAAGAGGAATGACCTTCATTAAGGTGCAAGTCTTCTTCTTCAAGAGAAAAAAATAGATACATGACAAAACAGACATATTTACACTGCTAAATGCACTTGCCACATCTACTTAAATACAAAACTGGTAATTTTTTTGATAAACAAACATTATTGTACTCAAAAAGCTGTACATAAGCAACACATTGGGTGGCTGTACCCTTCGTAAGTCATTTATTTCCCAAGGCACACTTAGGGGGCCTTATATTTTCACAGCATGGTTCATCATTATACTCTACAACAATTCTGTCCTCTTACAGTTGTTGTTGATGCTGGTGCTAACTGCACTGGAAGCATGGCTAAGTGACAATAAGCTGTCGATACTCAAAGGCCTCATTAAAAACATGTCTCAGATGGTTATTGATCTCCTGCTGGGAGCGAAATACACCTGCTATCCCAATATAATTATACACATAAACTTGACACATGAATGAACAGAAGAGTAAATAGATATGGTCATATTCACCCAGACATAAATAAAATAAAAAAATAAAACTACAATTAGGTTGGACTGATCACATGAATGAATAAACCTTATCAAAATTATAGCATTAGATTATAGAACTAGGAGGTCATGTATTATTGAAGTGACTGGAAGATTAGTGTTCGATCATAATAACATTAACATTGGTTTTCACTTAAGAATTCATTTCCATTCCCTCTTTATTCTGTAAACTCACCTGTATTACATAATATTGCATAATGGTCCAGCAGTCACTTAAACTGTGTCCATGGATATGCATTAGAGGAATATGTAGGTGCCTTTAATTGTTCTTGATCCTACACGTAGCTATAAAAGCTGTCATCAAACTTGAGGCTGCAAATACACAGTGTTTCCTTGCTTGCTTTGCCTAACCATAATCGACTGCTCGGAGAAAGCAGAGCCATCATTAGCTGAATCATGGCAAGTTCAAAACAAAACCGTGTCAACAGGTTGCAGACGCCGACAGATTCAATATCCTCAAACCTCATGCATTCCCGCACATTGTGATCATTTTTCTGTACTGTAGGCAATCCTCCTTTATTCATAGATGATGTTATCTTCTCTTATTGGAGGCTGCATTCCTGAATGTTTACAACTGTAGGCATCCGTTGCAATTCCCTCATTTTTGTGACACTAGATTTTATCCAGAAGTTGCCGCTTCCATCGGCAGAGAATTGATTTGGTTGAATCATGACTGCACTCTAGTCATATGATAAAAAAAAAAAAAAAAAAAAAATCATCACAAATTCCTCAACATGTAGCTGAGGCATCTCTTCTCCTTCATTGTTTTTGTGTTTTTTTTTTTTCCTCCAGTCATCTTTCCATGCAACAGTCCCAACAGACTGCAATTATGGGATTCCTAGATACCAGAAAATCATGATAAGGACCATAAACTAAAGCACTGTTTTCTTTGTCTCTGTGACACACAACCAGTGACTATAACTACATCGATACTGGATATTTGACGTCAGTGGCATCTTAAAGGGATATCTTACTCTTGTGCTCTTATTTACTGTATGAGAGGAGTATATTCACACAAATAGAACAGTCATGCAAACAGATAATCAGCAATGTTTGATATGTTTTTGTAAAATACCAGTTTGTGCTGATAAGACATTACCCCTCACATTTCTACCACTGGTGTGCCATTATCATACTGTAAAATGAGGATTCGCAAGAGCCGAGAAATTTAAATGCATGCTAAATATCTTATCTACATTAAGTGATTACGTGCACTGAATAGAGGCAACTCGCCAAAATTTCATTGCCTACTGCGAATAAAGCCTTAAGCTCCCATACACAAAGATTTCATGCCGCGAAAATATCATGTTTTACATGAAATCGGTCTTTTGGTCAATAATTGAGAGATCATTATAGCCCCCTCCGCATGTGTCCATATTCTCCTCGCAAGTCACATTGTTTATGTGTATGTGTGTGTTGTGTGTGTGTGTGTGTGTGGTGTGTGTGTGTTTTCAAACTCATAATGATACAATGTGCCTAGTGTGTGTTTTGTATGTAGGCCTATACCTGTATGTTGAAGTCAAGACATGTTATAGTATGTGCACACTCTCACACATAGCATGGATTCTAAAATGTTCCACAGGCAGGCCAAGTAGGATAAATCTCCCCATATCCTCTTGACTTGCATTTGAACATGAGACACTCAGAACATACTTCTATGCTCCATCTTTACCATTTGCAGTAGGTACAAAATTGCCTGAATTCTTATCTTGATGCATACCTACCTCCAGGGCAGCCCTTGCTGTTCTGATGCATACAGTTTTCTGCAATCTGCATTTTAGAGGGAAAACTTGACACAGACAATCACTGTGGACAGCACAGTCAGTTTTTATACACTGCACTGGCACTAGCTGCTAGCTCGATCGCCGGGAAGAAAACAGAATTTTCTTGGTGCCCGTTCTTTCTCCCTCTCCCGATCTCTATCCCCCTCTCTCCATCCCTCCTGGGAGCAAATCGGGATTTGCTAGAGTTCGAGCAGCACCCCACAAAAGGCTGGTTTTCAACCAGGCCAGCTCTGAGAGATCTGAGCTGCGGCAACCCCCAAACAAAGGGAGACTGAGGTATTGTTAGTGTGCGAGCCGGATTTGTTGGCATACCTGCTGCATGCAAATCAAAACAACTGTGGGTTTCTTTACAAGACTCTCTGCTGTATACGGGGCAGGGGAAAATACAGATTTTTGCAAAAGTAATACAGGTATATACATGTACTTGTTTGTGCAAAGCTGTGAAGAGATAGATAGGAACATGTATGTTGTATTCACAATGCAAAACAAATCGCACAAACAATAATAATGAGAATGCCTACCAAAGACTACACTAAACTCTTTTCTTTTTTTGGTCATACTCATCAGGTCTAGACACAAAAGATTGATATTATTCTCGATCTCCTTACCAGTGCACAATTTCTCATGATGGTCAGAGTGACTTTCATAATTTAAGGAGAAAAATCAAAATGATGGTATAGAAGTTTTATCTATAATGGACTCCCCCCCCCCAAAAAAAAAAAAATAAATAAATAAATAAATAAAATATAAAATATATATATATATATATACATATGTACATTTATATTATAGGGGCCTATGTGACATTTCAGTGATATTGACTGATATCACATACAAAAATCATGAGGTGAATCTGATGATGAATTGACTTTTGAATCTAACATCAACCTACATGATGTGTTTTGAATGAAAACAATATATGTATACATATATATACATATATATTTGCATATATTAAATGAATCATACACAGCCCTGTCGCTGAACAGAGCAGAAGTTGCAATGCCATGCTTTGCACGGCATCTATAGTTGGGCTAACAATATTACATATGTGTATGTCTGTGCGTGTATGTAGGTTACCTACTATGGTTTTCCCCAACTGAAAAACACAGATGTATTTTAGTTTTCCTATTTTGCAAACCGTAGGCCTACTTTCCAATTTTGTCTTGATCAACAAAGATCTGTAAACCAGCATTTTATCTCTGCAATGAACAATGTATCGTCTACTGCATGTGATACCACCTTTGTCACTAATCGCACATTCATCACAGGAATGTATTTGTTAGTCATATCAGTTTAAGTACATGTAATTAAAATAGAAATAATCAATGAAATTGAGGAACTACTAATCTGAAAACATAAATGTGACTGTCCCATGAAGTAAAATCAGATAAGACGTTTTGCAGTTTTTGTCAGTCCAAGTTGATACAAGTAAATCAGGGACTACAATATAGATTGAGACACAGGAGCACTGTAAATGATAGATTAGAAAAGGATATTCAAACAACTTTTTTTTTTTTTGTTAAAATCTCATCGATCACAGACGGGATTTTCAATGAACCATCGTTTGGGGATGGAAGAAAGAGGGGAGAAAAGAAAAGCGGTATTTCTGTGAGACCAGACGACCCCTGCACAACCTGTAGACTGCCTTTGTCTGTCTGGGGTTCCGTTGCATTCTCTGTTTGCTCGCCCGCTTCTCCAGCAAAGCTCTGGGCTTGCTCGGGTTCTCGAAGCATTGGTTCACTTTGGGCCAGTCGCATTAATTGCTCTGCTCTACAAACCACGAGGCAAAGCTGATCTCCCCCCCCCCCCCCTCAACCTTCCCTTTCCAATCTCTCTCTCTTTCTTTCCCTTTCATGCTTCACTCCCCCCCCCCCCCCCCCTTAACCCCCATTTTATTCCTCAGCTTCATACAGCAACTGCAAGAGAGTGGATGGGCCTTTGTTAAATTGGCCACAGTCTGCTAGGCAATTGATGTGATATGGAAGGGGGTTTGGCTAATCCTTTCTTCTCTCATACATTTCCTTCCAGAAACGCGGTGACAAAGAGGTCTCTTACAGTCTCTTTGTTACCCCCCAGTAGCCTTTGTCCCCACCCTCACCAGCCCACATGCTTTCTTTCCACAACAGCAGCACAACATGCTCTACCGTCTACAATGCATTTCTTCATATCTAAACCTTTCAACCCCCTCTTTCTTTCATAGTTCCCATTAGATCTTCCCTGTATCATATTTCCTGTTGATCTTTCCTGTATTCATCCAATGCTTCTACCTTTGTTTCTCCACAGGATAAGAAATGAGAACAAAAGGGTCATAGAGAAAGAGTCTCTTTTTTTGTGTCATTGATGAGAGGAAGTCCATAGAGCAACTTTGATTTCAGGCAGGGGGGGGGGGTGTTATAGCAAGTGGTGGAGAGTGCACTTTTTCTCTAAGATCTTCAGGTTTAGGTATAATAGTACTTACTGTAAAATCGAGGAATGTTTGCATGCATTTTAATTTTGTTAATTTTTGCGACAGCCAAGATTCACAAAATTAGAATGCACATGAAAGTTCTTCTCTACACTACATGCATTGAATGTTACAGGCAACTCGCCAAAGTTTCGCGCCACCAAAAAGGCCGTCGGCTCCAATTTGTGAAAATTTCATGCCACAAAAATATCATGTCTTACAGTAATACTATGATTCTTGTAAACATTATTCGACTTTGTTCCGTAAACAATGAAAGAAACATAAATGATTTCAGGTTTAGATCTGGCAGAGGGGGAGAATTTGTTTAAATTTGCAAACTTAAAGGGTTATATATTGTACCAACAAATTCCTTTTCTTCTTCTCCTCTCTCTCCCTCCATCCACCCCTTTTTTTCTTTCTTTGTGCTTACATACCAGAGCAGATGAAGAGCATAATGGTTTATGCCTACTTTCACACTAGTTCTTCATCTCCACTAGAGCATAGTGATACACCACACCAGAGACCATGCTTCCGTGGATGCGGGTTCTAACCTGCTTCCAAATCTGCATTTGGACTGCTAGATAAAATCTGGAGATTATCTCTCATTTGTTGTCCCATAACAGACTAAAGCTCATCATTACACCAACTAACCCTAACAAACATCTAAATATTACAGTGCCTGTGACATATTGAACAGAGCCAAACCTGTATTATTTTGATCAAAACATTTAACATATATACTTTTCTTTGTTGTGTGTGTGTGTGTGTGTGTGTGTGTGAAGTGTATGTTCACAAATAATGGCCTCAGTCCAACAAAATTTTCTCCATGAACACCATAAACATCAATTTTTGTCCTGCAGTATTCACAGCACACAGCACAACCATCAACAATCTCTTCACAGACATTTCCTCAGATTTACTGGAAAAAACAACCAAAGCACACAAAAAAAAAAGCACCAAAAAAAAAAAAAAAAAATCTCTCTCTCTCTCTCTACACCGACACACAACAATCAAACTTCTGCGAGGTTAAAAAGAGGTTACTTGACATGGCCCATTGATACATCCAAGCCCCCTTGTGATGTGCGCTGGGCGACAAAGCTATTGAGATAGAATAAAATGCAATGGGTGGCTGAGCAATACGTTAACCAAAACAAGCTTGCCCTACACAGAAAATGAAGAAATGAAAACAGACAAAATTTGCCACATATGTACATTTTTTTTTTAAATCATGGCTACTATAAAAACACTGATGAATTCAGTGCTTATTTATGTCTATGTAGGGCAATTTGTCAATCAGTTGCCATGTACAAACAGAAACTGGTATGTGCATATGAGATGATGGTAAACAAAGCAGTAAATATATCCCAGATCGCCTACCCTGTGTACGCTATGCACTATAATCTAACCCTAATCACGCAATCCCATGATAAATTTGGAATGAACATTCAGGTTCAGGGTCTGTATCTCCACCACTATCACAGGGTTACATGTACATGTAGCTCTTGAGAATGCGTTCACATCACCAACACATGAAAATAACAAAATAAAAGATGAGTACAAACAACAATTAAGGTTTTTGAATTTCTGAACAAATTTAAGCTTTTATTGCTTGAACACAACTTTTAATAATTCTTTCTCTGGAATTCTTTTGCATGAACAGGTTAAAAAGGTGTTACAACACTGAAAACTTTTTTTTTCCATTTCACAAGCCATTCCATTCTCTTGACTGTTTGTGCAAGTCGATATACACATCAATCCTTGATAACACTTTTCAAATATTCAGATGAACCTTCGCGAAAAAAGAAATATGAACCTTCTTTGTCATACCAGGATGATATCACTTGATGGTAATATGTGTAATGCACCTGGATTATGAAGAACTTGCTAAATGTTGCATTTTTACAGACATTATTACAGAACAGTACTGGGTTGAAAGTTTTGATAAATACTATATAATTTGACCAATAGTCATATTTCTATCATTGAATAATTATTAGGCTAAATGATCATATTTGAGTATCAAATTTAATCATATGAAAGTTACTCTGTAATGATTATCAATTCGAAAAATACAGTTAAAATATTTAGACAATATGCAAAACCTTGTTAAGAAAAACTGGCATTATTGTGTTTGCATAGTTAAACTAAAGAGAAGTCAGCTCTATCGATTTTATAGATCGTCAAAATTACACACAATAGGAAAATGGAAAAGGGAAAATAAAAAAATACTGATTTCTGGCAGAACGAATGAAATACAATGGTGAAATACTCACTACTCTGCTATGTCAAAGAAGAAAAATCACTAGAAGATGCGTTGATCTACATGTATCATCCCTAGTTTAGGAATAAGGGGAGGGGGCCTACACTACTGCCTAATCCTCAAGAAAACCCTCTGCATACGATGTCTGTATAGGACAAGTACTGTGAACTGAGAAATGGTACAGGGGGGAGGTCTACAATATGTTCAGTAACTTGCACCTTTGCGACAAAATGTTCATGACAAAACGGATATGTCCAGAGTAACGTTTTGGTTACAATCGAGATATCGGATATACACGTATGTATCCTCTCTTGCTACTACTTACTGATTGCATTTTTTGTAATAATATAACAAAAATAACATTTACAGTTTATACACATAGACTTCACATTTTGGTCACAAATAATCTTTCATACAATAAATCTGTCTTCTTCGGACACAGAACACATACACCACACAATTCGCACACAAAGACTTTGACAAGGTGACACAAGAGTTATATAAAAAAATTTCTTTTTTTTTTCCTTTTTTTGAGAGCTGATATCTGTTTTCCGAGTACATTGTGAGTTTTCATATTTGTCCATGGAAAACCACATCACACTGGCAAAAAATAAAATTTGTTTAGAGAGGTTATTTCTTGGTCATTTTAAGACACTGGTGGGTCAGAGAATTATAGATAAATAGTTGGTTGGGGTAACGAAAAGATCGGGTGTAGTTCTTGATCGAGTCACAGAACACGAAACACATGCAGGAGTTGGTTGAATTGAAAACTAGCGTCAACAGTGCACTGTGAACAACAACACCAATGTAAAAACGTTGGCGACCGATAGGAACATTTCAATGAAACATTTGCAGCAATTCTTAATATCACTTTCTTTTTTTCTCAGGAATCAACCCTATTTTTTACCTACAAAAATAGCAATTCTTTTCTCTCATTCATATGTCTAGATTTCTATATCTTAATATATAATTATATCATTTCTTCTCATAATATCTGAAAACTTGGCAAAACTGGTAAACATTGAGAAAAATTCATACACTTTCTCCAAGCCAGTGGATGCAACCTTTCTCATAAATTGTCTGAAAACGGAGCAAAAACAAAAGAACTTGTTTTGAAGTACAAAACCAGCACACAATCACATCTCGGCAACAAATCAATTACATATTGAACTTCTTTCAGTTTTGACAAAAAATAAAACTTTCTTTTTTTCTGAACGTTTATCGTGAAATACATCTTTTGGCTGAATGCAGGTTGGGCTTTAGCATGGAAAATCAGAAGTTCGTCAGTATTTTCAGTTAGAACGTCCTCGTTACCATGGAATATTTGGTCGATATATCAAAGCTACACATACATCATATACTAAAAGACTGCTTTGAAATATATTAAAAATAAAAAATACAACTAAAACAATGTGCAACATAATACGACAGTTGTTCACATCTTTTCTTTTTTGTACAAATACAATAGAGTATGTCAGATTATATGCTTGGCCAAATGGCGGGCACCATCGCATGGGGTTCCTGTCCCTCCATACAAATAGAATAAAAATAACCTCTATCGTCGCTATTTAAAATATCAACAGGGTAAAATATACTTGACGTAATACTTATATATATTTCATCATTTCCATGGTTTTTTCTTTTTTTTTGTATAACTGAAAGTGTCATGGTTACACGTCAAATATGCTATAGAATGAAAACTCTTTGTTTAATACTATTCAGATACTCTGTTTCTCTTGTATCAATAGTTTACTGTACAAGCTGAATGCTCTCTCTTAAATAAAGCTCTTACAAAACATCCAGCAGATAAATTCAACTTAAATAAGACCTTTATTCTGTAGACATATTGTATCAAATAGAAATCTTTGCTTTTTATTGTATGATGAATAAAATACTTGATGTCCTTCATAATATCTTCTACTACAATATCAATACTTAGATAAAAAAATGAATATTTGCATTTTATACGAAAACACTCTTCTTTCACTCACAACTCAAATAGACAAAAATGTTGACCTCTAAAAATAAGAAATATAACAAAATTCATATGAAAAAATATCTTTGAGGGGAGTACTTTATATAGATTTTTATGTTGAAACTCAACAAGAATGTGTACATACAGGGGGGACAAGCGCCAGTCTCATCCAGGGGCGTATTTCTACGTGAACTGGATTCGAATGGCTTGGGTAACAGGCTCTTGGCACATAGGACATACAGAATTTTCCTTGTTGATCAGCGAGTTGGCACATTCCATACAGAAGAGATTGTGGCCGCACGGCACCAGTGCTGCAACGATGTCATGGTCGCTGCATACCATGCACTGCTTCTTGCTCTGCGCCGTCAGGGACCCGGACCCAATCGAATCCGTCGGGCTGCTGCAGGTGCTGCTCGAGGACGTGACGGGGAAAGCTGACGGAAGGGGCGTTATCGACGGCAGCACGGACAGCCCACCATTGAGAGGATCGCTCCTGATACGCCTAGCTGGCGGGTGCTCGTTGATGCCGTTGACTACAGGCTCGTTGCTCCCCGATGTCGAGCTGATACTGCTGCTCCTCCGGGAGACCTGGGCAGGGGGGATGCAGTAAGCTGGGCCAACGCCTGCTGTCAGATCCTGCCACATGGAGATGTGCTGCGGGCCGGTCAGCCCAGCCGGAGGGATGGGCGCCTCGTAGTTGGGCGATTCCATCCCAAGCTCCGGGGACGAGCCGTTGAACAGATTGTAAGCAGACCTGTTCGCAAACGTGGTGGCAAGTGGGTTGAACTCTGAGTTACCTGTCGTGGTGGTTGAAGTCGTGGCCGCAGTGATGTTGGGCGGGAAGAAATAGTTGTCACTGCTGCTCCTCTGAATGATGGGCTTGTTGCCTCCAACAGGCTGTGCAAAGGGGCTGGGACCCGTCTTGTACAAATTGACGTCGTCCACCATCCCCCTATCCGTGCCGTTGCTGGCAAAATCATCCTCAGGGCTTGTAGAATCGATCAGCCCTCCAGTGCGCATGGCAATGTGCGCCTCAATCTCCTCCCGCGCCCTCTCCACACTCTCAGGAAGTCCTGTTACCTCAAACACGGGCTCGTTATCTCTGCTGGGCGTGACGATGTACGTGTTTGTCTGCTGCTGTATCCTCTTGATCGTGGCTCCTTTCGGCCCAACCACCAGCCCGACGACTCGGTATGGTACCCGCACCTGGATTGTGGTCTGGCCCGGGATGTTGGGAGGCGGTGGGCCTGGTGGCACGCCAGAATGACCCTGGTTTCGCCTCGCTCTGATCTGACTGAAGTGCTCGGCTGCCTGCAAGATTTCCCTCTTTGCTGCCGCAACATCTTCCTTCCTCCCTGTTACAACAAAGATTGGCTCCTCACCACGAACTGGCGTCTTGATGTACGTGTTGGTTTTAGCTCTCAACGCCTTGATTTTGCAACCTGCATTAAAAACGAAAAGAAAAAGGAGAATTCTTCATAAATATCAAGTTTACTGTAAAAGGTTTTTAACAAAGAAAAGTTAAACAGCAACTCTTCAGCAACAAAAAAACTGACAATGATGAAATTGAACATGTCAAAACAGCACCAAATATGCACCAATCTGAGAAAATGCGAAGTGAATATAATTTTCAAAATTGTGTATGAAAACATGTAAACATTACATGCTGATTTTGCTATACAAAGGTCCATTCATCTTACAAATAAATAGTGGTACTTGGGTGAAATACAAAGTGAGGGTAGCATATCTTCATACACATTAACATGACGTACCTCAGTTAGTACAAGGTATTCAAGCCAAGTTTGGCAGCTTGTGTATTTGCCATATGATGCTGGTTTTGTTCATTTCTTTCTTCCTTTTTTTTTTCAGATTTGCCTTCTTTACACTAGCAATACGACCAGCACTGACATGACAACATAAAACATTAGTAATTTTGCATCCGCATACCACAGAATTAGTGTGGTGCTCGCAGATGTTAACTGTCAGAAACAGCTGGATGCGCGTGAAGTCCCCTACCATAAAATTTAAAAACTTTTTTAATCCTAGGTGATTTTGTAATTTTACTGAACAAGCCCATTTTGTGACAACAATGTCCACTCTTGTCAAGGATAACTCTGAAAACAGGCCAGGAGAGTTATATCCCCAGATCACAAACGTCCCTTGGTTCTGGCAACGCGCCAAGCATGCAGATTTTCTAGACCCTGAGAATCATGTATGCAATATATGCAATGGCGGGGCTTCTCATTTGTGTTTACAATGGTGTGTGTAGTATGAAAAGAAGCTCTTCATGCATTGCGGTTTCCTGTTGGCGTTGGAGTGGGTTGGTTTCAGGAGAGAATATAAAGTATTGTTTCCAGGGTGATAAACATACATGTATACTACAGAGTATCGATTACAAATGTATGGTTAGTTTACTTTTTTTTTTGGGGGGGGGGGGAAATGTCATAGGTCCATCCACACCCCCCCCCCCCATGACATTGTTTACATTGTAACAAAAATTATCCCTTTTTACAGTATCACAATATTTTTTTTTTTTTGGAAAGAATTGGCAATATACAAGTGAATACACCTTAAGGGAAATGGGAAATGCATTTCATTCCCCAATGAAAGTACACTATCTTGAGAAGTTCACAATCATATGCCTATAGCAATAGCAATCCCACAACGTATGGAGCATTTACACTGATAATCCAAAGACTTGCAGCCACATAAAATTTGAAAGAGTCTATAACTAATGCGAGTATTATGCCAATTCTAAAAGTAATAGTATGCATCTATGCCATTACTTGAAATGCCTTTTACAAACACTGCTCTGTGCAACACTGATTTAATTTCACAAATACATTTATTATTTGATTTTGAACATACATCACAAGGAGTAGTGTAGTGTTCAAAAAGAATTACCCACACCATACAGATACAACGTGTACATAATGTCACTTTAATAATTCTCTCGACCTTTACATATTGGGTGATGACCCAGTAAACTGCATGGTATGTAAAGAGATGCCTGCACTAGGGAGCCTACTTCATTATTTGCTATTGGTGCAGTGATTAGAATGTTCAGATGTTTTCCAATTGGTGTGTGTCCAGTGTGTAAAATTATGACCATCACTTGACATGACCATTAGTTCAGTACTGTAAACTGAATTTTCAGTCCCCTGTCCTGCCATTATAGTGTTAGTCTCTAGGTGCAATACATGTTAAAATACCAAACCCATGTAAAAGACAAGTGCACTCAGGTGACAAAGGTTACCCGTATGAGCGAATCAAGAATTTTGAGAACATTCTGCCTTCTAATTCAAATTTGGTTGGCCATTTTGTTGAAGAAATGTCGTAAAGTTTATGGAATTCTGTCTCATTGATTTGATAAACTCTGGCAAAATATGCTGACCACAAAAAGTTGTACTAGAAAACAAAGCCGAGGTTCTACGAAACACAGCAGGTCAAGTAAGAATGAGAGCAGAGCTGTAGAGCTGTATCCATGGCAATTATGGTATTTTCTCTCCAGCAAAAAGTGCTTCAAGATTTTAGTGTCCATAATACATTTGATTCCAATTAATTCCTGCTGGAATCAGCAGAATACTTATTCACAAGTTCTTACGGTAAATGCAGAGTCTGTACACATTTTTTTCTTTTCTTTGGAAGGTGGGCAATAGCTTTAGGTTTTGGACATAATGTACTGGTAAGCATGGTGTGCATTATGCAGAACAAATGCAAAGCTAGTCTGAGTTTAATACCAGCTTTGATATATTATATCGCAATTAATACAAGGCCAGCTTCTCCTCGATTATGTTTTGTGTAGCACCTACATACGGTTCGACTTGGGTAAAAAGTACACACTGATTTCAGCTTGGATAAGTTCAGTACAATTTTACACAGAGTATCACTTCCATATTTAACATGTGCCTTACTGGTAATGACACATTTCTTAGTATCTAAAGAATAGCAAAATGTAGACTCAAATTTCCCAAGTAAAATCCATGAAATTTTGCAGGACAAAGAAACTGCAGGTCCAAATTATCAATACAGCATATCAATGAAAATTGCTAGTTGACGTAGCATTATGGAGCAGATGTGGCCAACATCTCCAGGTTTATCATTATTGTGATGATTTGTCTCCTAGAAATTTGGCATTTCAAACATCCACAAGCGTAGGTCTTTATCAACCAAACATGATGCCTGCCTGACAGTATCTATGACCAGAGTGGCTGGGTAACAGGAACATGCACTCTAGTACAATGCACATCACATACCACAATCACGAAGGAAATAAGGTCAAATATAAAAAGAAAAGTAGTTTCTCATCCAGATTTTCCAAAGGAGGTGATGCGGGAGGTCCTTACTATTTGATATCTTATTATTTTTCTGATCTGAAGCCACTGCAAACAGAGTACAAGGGTAATTACAAGCTAGCACAATGAGCTAGTGTAGTTTTTCAACTTGTAGTGATATTTTTTGCGGCATGAAATTTTCGCGAATTAGACCAATGGCTTTTTTCACAGCATGAAATTTTCGCAAGTTGCCCTCATCATTCAATGCATATAGAATCTAGCGTAGACGTGAACTTTCCATGCATGCTAATATCGCGAATCTTGGCTCTCGCAAAATTCGCGAAATTAAAATGCACACGGACATTCGCTTTACAGCAGTGCAGAGCTTTCAATTTAAGTTATTCTGAAATGTACCACGAAGCTACACTAGCATCTTTAGCGTAGTGCAGTGTAGTACTAGTAGGAACGAGTAGACAACGTCTACATAACCACTGAAATCGAATCAAGTTAGCTTACATGAATACTTAGATGTGCACAGGCATGTGCATTCACAATGTACAAATGTACACATGCAGTGATGCTTCCTCATGACCTACGTGTAGCTGTGTGCACAGTACAGCAGCGGATTTGTGGATCGCTCTCACATAGCCAATGATGCATGCATACATTACTAGAGAAGACTCTACCGAGACTATTATTAATGCAATGTATTGTTAAGGCTGTTATTTTTCATGAAGGTTTAATTTTTGTGAATTTTGCAAATCAGTTAGACCGCAAATTAACACGCAAAAATGTGCATTTACAATAGCCTTCATATCAATTCGTGAAAAATAACATATCGCAAAAATGTCAATAACCTCATTCGCAAAAATATCTGTACACTAAAATATCAGTTTTTACAGTATGTATGACAGCACAATCTGTATGTAGCAGTGGATTTCTAATGTTTTTGCAGCTGCCCAGAGTACATACAAATGTCTGAAAACTTGATATAGTTTATCTAGCGACTCAAAAAAGATGCAGATAAGGACGAGGAACTCAAAACTGGTGATATTTTCATCGCCACTTTGAAAAATCTTTTAGAGAAAAAAAATGGCGCGGCACCAAAAACTGGATACATGTGAGGGCACTGCATAATCCATGCAATTTTGCATGTGTTATCCTGGTATGCTGTTCATATGTAGGGCTAACGTTAGTGTCTATGTACCACAATACAGGTGAGTGCAATAGTAAATTATGGCTAGGTTTCTTCTACACCTTGTTCTAGGGGCCTATATTATCTTTCAGAGAAAAGAGTGTAAATTTAGACAATCTACGCACTCTGATTATAAACACGTTAATCTGTTGAGGATGAGTCTCCGAGTTGGTTCTACAGTAGGCCTAGGCCTAGATTCTATAGGGCCTACAGGTGACAGTAGTACTAGTATTGCCGACTATTGGGTAGGTACAATGTAGGTGTCTATGCAAAGTGCATGTTGTAACACAAGCAGCCCGTCCTCCATGCTAACCCTAACATTTTTTGAATGATTACCTATCATGCCTTAGCATAGCGTAGTGTCTTCATCCCAATCCTTTATAGAATCTAAATCTATAAAAATCATTAACAGGATTGACCACCTAACATTATGTTAGACCAAGATGTAGCTAGGGTCCACACAAACTTTTCCACTTGCAGCTTGGTAGGCCTAGATAAATTTACTGTAGGCCTAAAATGAGGAATGTTCACGTGCATTTCAATTTCTTGAATTGCGCAAGAGCCAAGATTTGCAAAATGAAAATGCATGTGAAAGTTCTTGTCTACAACAGAGTTCTAGTCTATGCACACTGAATCAAATGTCGGAGGCAACTTGCAAAAATTCCATGCCGCAAAGAAGGCTGTCGGCTCCAAAACACAAAAAATTTCATGCCGCGAAAAATATCATGTTTTACAGTAGCTCCACAACCAGAGGCCATAGTCAGAAAGTCAGAAAACCAATATCCAGATAGGCGGTCTATTGCGTCACAACAGTTGTAACAATTGGAACTCCTTCAATACTAACGTCAGGCCTAATATAGACACAGCTGTCTGAGCATCAAGTGTAAATTTAGGCCCTAAACCAATTCAAAACTATCTTCCGAGTTCGACAAACACTTGATAAATTTACAGCCACCCCCTTGCCTTTAATACATACAGCCCATATCAGAGGGTTTGGTCTAACATGTTAGTGAAACCTGGAGCTGCACTGGATCGGAGGGGCAAATAAGCAACACTTTACGTCTCTGTAAATTTAGGCCTGTATTCTTCTTCTTCTTCTTCTGATTAAGTCTGCCTCCTTCAATAGACTGAAGATTCTTGCAGACTGGTGCTATTTACATTATAATACAATTTATTTACAGATATTTAGGCCTACAAGCACATAGAAAATTTGACGAAAAAACTAGCCACTGTGATCAACCGTTAGACCGTTTCGAAATGATCCCCCAGATGGCGCTGAAACCATTTCTGAAGACAGGGAATTCCAGTTCCTTACAGTTCGTGGGAAGAACGAATGGCGATGCGATTCAGTTCTCGAATATGGTACCTGATAGGAGTGTGGTTGCGAGGCTCTCATTAACCGAGTAGCCTGTTTGATAATATAGTCCTGTGCTGACAGAGGAGTGAGATTATTGTGTAGGGCCTACATCCAAGTGTTAACCTCACATAAACATGTAAGGTTAGGTCCCCAAATCTAGCTCAGCTCTACACTACACTACGCTCGCTCAGGCATCAAGGCCTATCTCGGCTTTGAGCAGACGGACAGACTGCAGTTTGTTTGGACAAGACACAAAGTCAAAGGCAACATGAACTTTCTAACACTCTAACTGTTAAGTAACACAACAGTTAGGACTAGAACTAGAACCTAGCTAGAGCTAGAAGAGGTTCTACAACATACAAGCTGTAGATCTAGATGTCTAATTGATCTTACATTACTGAATATCATCATGATCATTTGACTTAGAATTAGATTCTAGGCCTAACATTAGATAAATTTAACCTAGAATCCTTAGGTCTACGAAAGTAGACTTGATAACAATGCTATAATTTACGAACCCACGACTCGCAGTCGTATTCGGTTAACTTAAATTTACTCGAGCTTGGCTTGGAAGTTGGGAATTTCTAAAAAAAAAATTAAAAAAATAAATAAAAAAAAAGTAGGTTCTATAGACTATAGTTGACCCAAGGGATGTGATTTGATAGTAAAACATACCTAGCCTATGTTGGTTAAAAGTTAGGCACCTAAAAATTATGTGATCAAACAATAAACATGTTCGTCTCCCAGTCCCACGAATTTACGAGTCGACGACTTGTACACTATCAGTCAGTAGTGAGCACACAAAATCCTATTAGTATTAGGTCCTACAGCATAAGAATACCAATACTAGCCACACTGCACTGTAACGTGCAACGTGCGATTGTCAACGCGAGCACGAGGCGAGGTACATGTACGGTACGGTACTAACACACACGCAAACCCTATCCATCGACTAGCGCGCGAACCAGACAAAGACAGTGAACTGCAAAACCACGTTGTGAACAAATTGTTATGGTGTCACACTCTTTCCATGGCTGTGAACTAACGGTAACCAGCGTAGAGAAGGTACATTACGAGTAAAATAGGTCTGACAATGGCTTAACAATCTATTCGACAGGGGGATATCGTGGAAATTGCATACCTTGTCTTCCTACAATTTCTGCGACATGTTCCGAACTAGGGACGGGCACACATTCCGTCATATTGCTGCTTTTCCTCGCCCTATTATCATCCAGAGCTGAGGGTCCATCGTCTTCATTGCTAAGTCCCAACATCGAAAGGTTGAAGGCTAACGACTGGAGGGCCCTTTGGTGGTCCTCCAGACCCTCAGTATTATGTTCCATTTCGTTGAACAGTGTGCTGGGCATGCTCGTATTGTGCTATATCCAAGACAAGAGGTAGAAAATATGAGTTTTCATGAGGCGACCAGCGTATTTATCGGCGCATCGAATCTCTTACGTTCACTGTATACATCCAAGCACTTTCGTCGTGTTCCTTTCAGGCGCGGTCTTCGAATGGCATGCGGAGCTAGCGTCGAAAATTGAAGCTGCAGTGTATATGACGTCACAAATTACACGTTCCTCAGCTCGTATACCACGCCTACGTTTTACTAACGAGTTTGCTGATTGGCTAGCTGTCAAGGCTAAGGGAGTGGTTCATTAGCATGTGTAGCAGGGGACAAACATTCCATTTGGATAAGAAACAAGCATGAGCAGTGACTAAAGCGCGCCAAATGTGTTCTGAGGTTCTTTGTTCTGCCGTAGTGGGTCAGAAGAGTATTTTTCTATAGGTAGCAAAGCCCACGCGCGTTTCGGTGTCACTGCGATTCCTTTGTGTCTACAACTCTGCTCGCTGTCTACAAATTCGGCTGAAACATGATTCACGTTGATTCACACTCATCGTTCCACGTGTAGAATTATGATTAATACAGTATTTTACTATTTCTTCGAGTGATTATGTTCTCTTACTACTTGCTGGAAGTATATTTGTCTGTGAACATGCAGCAATTGCCATGTAACCATTCTCTACCGAAGGACTGGGCTAAAAACTGGAGTTTAAAAAAAAATATATAATGTTTGCAATCCGTTTGTGTGGTTATTCGGCATGACAATCTGGTGAAAATACGAAACGTGTGCAGTGCACGTAGTATTTTTTTTAACTATTTTAAACTATATTTATAGGAAAGAAGAAATGGGTGTCATTACACAGAGTATCACGCACCGAGCGACGTAGTTGTTCGTGTTGTGATCAAGTTGTGATAGCTCGAATTACAAGTGTGTTTCGAAATTGTTGCAGACTGTAGGGCTATTTGTGTTAGATATTAGACCCTACATTTTTCAGATAATTCCCAATGTCGTCTAAATAGCGTTGATGGCAAACCAGCGCATTTAAACACAGTTACGAGAAAAACAAACGTGTCTACTATTATCTTAGTTCATAAATGTCTGTTGTTTTGCCCCGTGAGTAGTACGATTGACTACGAAGGAGTCAATTGCGAGTGTGCTCTATAGAAAAGAAACAACTTCTAGCAACCTTTGTTGAATGACTCATACAGATTCGTGAAGCTCAGCTGTGCATGCTGGCTGTGTCTGTTGACTAAGAAAAAAAAAATCGACGCAATGACCCTGGCTCTCGCCAGCGACTCGCTCGATCGATGGACTAAAAATAGACACGCGCCATTTTTCCCCTTTTTCCTACGGGAGTACAAAGTGCCTGGAAGTTGAAAATCAGGAGGCGAATGTGGCCCGTACACGAGAGGCTCTTGAGCTGCATTATTTTTGGCGGGAAATTGGTTTGCAGAACATCGATGTAAGGAAAAGCCCCGCACGTGTACAAATGTGCCTTGTAAATGGACTATGACCCGCGTTTTATATATGCCGTACGGGCGAGGAGGCCGTTATCTGGAAATTGGGTATTATTTACATGGATGTAGAGGTCGATATTATGTACACACAGTGGCAGATGTTTCTTTGTCGCGAATTAATTTAGCTCATTTTTTTCTCTCTCTTTTGCGCGCTTCATTTCATCTATAATGCGGCAATAAATGCCAACTGAACTGCAATGCTGGCACTGAATATATTTTACCCCCCCCCCCCCCCCCCCTGCCACGTCCGCTCAAAGGCCGCTATCATCAGTGCTCTTTCCACAGGGGAAATACTTTACCACACGCGCTTGCTTGGCCCATGCATGGAGCTACAAGTTTGTAGCTCCATGCTTGGCCCAAGTTCCTCCAGCGCGCTTTCACATGCACATCCCTTGTCAGGTACTTGCATCATTATCCACGTGGTCAGTCGAACTGCACACCGACTGTTTCCATACACAGCTAGCGCGCCACAAAATAAACTGTTCATGTCGCGCGCGAACTACATGTAGCACGCGTTGTGACCTTTGTTAGATAAATCTCGTCAAATTAATTATAAATAGCGCGCCAGTTTACTAGTATGTTTCCGAGTGTTTGCGCATTGGTTCGTAATTTGATGTTTCCGCTTAGTCATGAACGCAGGAACAGCCTGTTCAAATGTGATCTGTCATTGATTTTTGTGTGTAATAGTTACCAATTTAATTTAAAAAAGTTAGGTTTGTGTAATTACTACCGCTATTTGATGGTATAAATGGATTCCGATAATCTGAAAGAGCTCTCAGCCATCGGGACATGTAAGCATATTTTGATACTCGATATTAGAGACAGAAAGAGGGCAGTGAAACTAAAAGTGCAGGCCTAAATACTAGTATGGTGAAGGGGGATGAAACCGTCCCGCGAATGGGAGACTACTAGTATATCATCAGTTGAGTCAGATATGAGCATACTTTGACCATGGAGCTACCTGTAGCTCCATGCTTTGACAGATAATTAACTCGTGGGTCAATGGGAGTACTACTCTGAACCCATGTACTGACAAATATCGTACGAACTTACATGGGAATACCAAGTAGGACCTCCTGATGCCATAATATTGGCAAGCCTAACACTCTTAACAGATGGAATAGTGGGTATTCCCCCTTTCCGTATAGAGTTCGCGCGGGAAAGGATCGAGGGAAAAACAAAGGCGCGCACACACACAAAGAAAGATCAGAAACGTGCAAATGGGGCATACGGTAGAGAAATAAACACAAAGGAGATAAAGGGGAAAGAAAGAATGAAAGGACTACAGATCAGGAAAGATAAAGACAAGAGACAGCGAATAAAAGGCAGTTCCTGTTTAGCTCCACCAAACGTTTACTAGTAATCTTCGCAGAGCAGAGCGGGTGAATCTGAACACAAATTTCAGGACTATCAGATATCAGATATATATTTTCAGAAAATTGAAACATGAAATAATTACCATGATAAGATGCCTATGCGTTTAATAGTCCGCTACTGAAATAAAAAACAACAACCACATGGGACTAAAACAAAAATGTTATCGAGTTTATGGACTGGTTATGTGGACCTTATTGATCTGATTTTTATGAGTGTTGGAAACACCTCGATATATCTTAACAATACTTTGTTCATCAGTGTTTATCACCATTCATCAATGTACAGGCCTACCTAAATTAATTGGAGACAGTCGAGCCTACTCATTTGGGAGCAGTGATGTAACAAATGTTCGAGATATCACATATTTGATGCACTAGCTGTGTATAGGTCAGTTAAAATTGTGTCACAAAATATCCTACCATATAAGAATTTCGTAATAAAGCCTGTAATAAGATATCACTATATTTCCCACTATTTCATAACTTTGGACGGTTTAGTCTACAAACATTTCTATATTGTTCTATCATTGTTAGAGATAGAAACAACCAATGTAAAAATTTAACCGGTATAATCGATGTGAAGTATTGTTAAATGTACAAAATGGGAACAATAGTTACCATAAAAATGTTTCCAGACTAAACCGTATAGAGCTACAGCTTTGGGTTATTAAGAAAAAAGTAATATCTCCTTTAATTTTAGGCTTTATTGCGAAAATTTTATATGGTAGGATGTTTTGTGATACAACTGACCAACACACATGCGTCAAATGTGATGTTTTATATCTTGAACATGTTTTAAATCAGATGTAAATCATTGTGGACGAGGATGGTCTGAAATTAGTCGAAATAAATCCCTGCAAACAGTGAGCGCATCATGTAGCATCGCAGCATGGGGCGGAGGTAAGTTATTGAAAAGTACGCTAAAAATAAGCAAATGTGTGTCAAATACCTTGAAAAATTGAAGTTTTACAGAATTCTAGGATACCTCAATATGTGCAGAATTTGCTCGTTCAAGGAATTAACTCATGTTCATGCTGACTTCAATCCCAGAAAAGCACAGTCTGCGATATAACGTTGAAATCGATAAGTGGGACTATGGGGTCATCTAAAGCTGCTAAGGAAGTTCGTTGGCAAGGAGTTTTGGCAAACGCATTTATCGCACCTTGTAGTTTACACTTCAAATAATTCCTGACATGTATGGATTATAAGATCTTTATTACAAAGGTTTGATAGTAAAATACTGCAGTGCAGATGGGGGGGGGGGAATTGCTACTTACAATAGAATGTATGCTTTCAATTTCGCGGGGTTGGAAACGTACAATATATGCGACATTCTAGGATACGTCTCACGTAGACGTAGCAGGCATGAATACGGATGTGTGCATAAATGCTATCTTCGTTAGACGACGATCAAGGGGGTGGGGGTTGCGTTCGCTTCCGAATTCCGGACTTTCAGTTCTGACTGTACATGTACTTGTAGGGTGAAGGTTAGCTTATCAACCGGCTGCATTTTTGTAGTTGATGAAAACCGACCTTAATAATTATAAATTTCTGCAGTGTGTAGGGACTTAGACAAACTCTGTTTTACTCTGCAACAATTCGATATAACTAGACCTATACACAGCCCAGTTGCTGTATAATTAGCAACACAGCGTCTGGTCAGGCTGACTTCAATAAAGCTTCGTTGAACAAAGTATCAGCATACTGGTGGTGACGATGCATTTTTTGCTACAATGTAGACTCTAGGCAGTTTTACTGACCATTGTGAATCCAACGCAACTTTGTGTTTGATCTGAACCAAAATTTTTGCCAAATGCAAAGTTGAGTTTGATTTTGGGAACTTATGTTTAAATGCATTAAGAGTTTGTTTGGTAATTGGGCACAAAATTACAGCCATATTATGTGCAAATTGCATCCACCCCCATGCTGAAGAAAGTGACTGCCCATTCTTCTCTAGGGCTCAAGCATTCCCAGACTTACTGTGATGTTCCTCAAAACCTCCCAAAGCTAATGCGGTTCTTGGTACCCCGCATACCATTATAGTATACATAGATAGAAACATACATAGAAATCCATCTTTTTGATTATCCACCATTTTGATTATCACTGTACCCTGGGTTACCAAAAATGGGTGAGAGCTATATAGTTACCGGTAAGTCCTTTACAAATGCAAGAAGAAGATGTTAGAGCTCTGATGTACCAAAATACAAACAAACTCTTGATTGGGTCTCAGAATAAAAATTGGCAATCAAATTCTGTTCATTATCAGAAATAGAACTGTAAGTGTAAATTTCTTTCATTTAATATGGTAATGCTATAGTTCAATTGTATGCACTCCCTATGCATTCGTTCAAACCATTGTAACTGTAGCAAGCTTTTTACCTCCATGAAGGGAGGTTATGTTTTCTTTGACATTTTTGTTGGTTTGTTTGTGTACAAAATAACTCATAAGTAGTTAGTGAATTTGGATAAAACTTAAAGGAAAGGTTGATAATGATACAAGTAAACAGAGGATTAAATTTTGGTAGTGATCCGGGAATTTTTATAGATTTTATGAGGGATTCATTTATATATGGTTTTTTTTTTTGTATTTATAAGTACAAGTCCAAAAAAAAAAAAAATGAGTGGAAATCACAGATTTCTGTGGAAGAACAAGATCAATGGTGGGAAAAAAAAAACTGCTTGTCAGAGGTTTGCGCTCTCAGAGTGCTTTTTTACTCTTTTTTTTGGGGGGGGGGGGGGGGAGGACAATTGTAATTGCAACATGCAAGTAGGAAGAGGTCAGAAACTTCCTACCACTTCTTGCACAGACAATATGAGCCAGCCAAAGTTTTCCCCTTCTCCCCATTATAAAGTGTAATAAGGGAGTTCATGGTTAGCGCACGTCTCATTTGACCCCTACACCACAGACTTTCAAATAACATAGAAAGGACCTGTGACAGAGCATTTTTTGTTGAAGCATGCTACCTTTGTAATCGATGTCAATGAAATGCGTGTGCAGCTTTTGTTAAACATTATTGATGAATCACTTTCACCTAGGTGCGTTCTAACAAGGTGAAACACACAACTTAACATTCCAAATCCTCATTTGCCTGAGGATTCGTTTGAAAGTCAATGGCAAATACACAAACATTCTCATTTGACCTTTATTGTACACATGCGCAAATCACAACCGTGAACTCCCTTATTATGTCAAACACATCAAAACAGTGCTGAATTGGCATTGGGATAAGATACGTCCCCCATAATAGCAATGTGTAACCGTACATAATATGAACATAATATGGCTCTACGCAATGTCATAACACGGGCCATGACGGTAACCCGGTGTATGGCATGCCGCATTGTATGCACTTTAAAAAAAAAAACTATGATAATTAGGACAGTATTATCTTCTGCATATCCTAGCACTCATGGAAACATCTCATTTGGCCTAGAATAATACCTCAATTTGTCAGATCTCACAGTCACTTTAACAGTTGAGTTCTATTGTAAAGGCTGGTGCTAGTGATCACTGCCGATTCCTTTGTGACTTACCTGCGCACTTCACGAACTACGAAAGAGCTGCAACCACCTTTATGGGGGCGCTCATGCAATTTGAAGAGCATGATTGTATTGGTAGTATTGATGGCATCTGCTTGTGAAGTGTAAATATTTTTTTCTCGAAGCATTGGAGGTCAAATGCAAGAATCAATGTCGTACTTATAAATACTCATTACTCGGTTCAAACTACATCGTACATCTAGTATTGCAACAACTAAACAACTATACCCCTAAAATAAAATTGTGTGGGCATCATAATGTGCAATGCCTTTAAAGTGTCGTCCATGACAATAGCATTGCATTTTGATATATAGATATCATTGTTGAAGTTGTGACTTCTTGCTACTTTCAAGGGTTACTGAACATTCTATTTCTTCTTTAAAGTTGCCCACTTTGCACCAAATATTCGTCAAGCATATCTATTTGTTGGTCTTGGGCAGGGGGGGGGGGTTTCAGGGCTTCTTTTTTTTGCATCAGGATTTTTTCTTCTTTTTGTGTTTGCCTTGTACTGATAACTCTGGCATGGATTAAATTACTAGATTCAAGATTGCTACATAGTGAATTCCGTGGTAAATACATAATGTAAAATCAAGTGATGATTAATCCTATAAGGACAAGTGTTTTTTTAAAGGAGTCAAGGTCATATAAGGAAAGTTTTTAACCCTCCATACATACACACACACACACACACACAAATCTGTATGGGGGCTGCGACTTGAAATATACTCTATATTCACATTTGGTAAAAGGATAATATTTCCTGTGATAGTTATATATCACACCTACTGTGGAGCTTGGAATTGGCACATTATAGAAATGTTTATGTTTTGTTTGTTTCATAAATAACATTTTTCTAAAATCACGTCCTACTCATATGTCATTATTTGTGTGTGTGTGTTCATGCATGAACAGTTCACTGATAAGTACGAAATAATTCTTTGGAACTCTGCTAAATAAAAGTGCTGGGCAACAATAAAAAGATGATACTACAGCACAAGCTGTCTAATCGCCGGTTAAGAATATTGAAGCAAATCCTGTGACTCTCAAAGCAGCTCTGAAGGGAAAATAGTCAGTGGTTTGTCTAGTGTTCTCAAAGGAGTTCTTGCCAGTGAACAGCCATTGTCAGAGTGGGTAATGCAAACTCAAGGATCCACTTTGTGTCCACATGTCAAAACATCACCTAGTGGAAAGGTGCAAACACATGGAACTCTAGCGTACTGACTGAATGTAAAGACAGCTCCCCTACATTCTGTGTAATCCTTGTCCAAATGGGGTAGTCAATCAATTGGATCACTCAGCTAGTCACTCATCCTTAAAGGGGCCCTGAAATCCAAATGCATGTTGATTTGTGTTGATTTATAATACCTTCAACATCACTTTTGTGGTGAAACGAATATCTACAAACATTCCATATATTTTTAATGATTTTTTCTTTTATTTTTCTTCAGATTACTTGGGAACGCCCACAAAAAAAATCCTTCCAAACCAATCAATATTCATATTCTTGAGATGACATCATCTGTCAATCATTGCTAGAGTGCTGAAATGTTTAACAAAAGACATTGGAATGCACCTTCCCCTCGACTCAGCATAACTTGCATGTTCCCTCGCCATGTCTTTTGTTAGTCATATTAATATGACAGAAACATGCAAGTTATGCTGAGTCGAGGGGAAGGTGCATTCCAATGTCTTTTGTTAAACATTTCAGCACTCTAGCAATGATTGACAGATGATGTCATCTCAAGAATATGAATATTGATTGGTTCGGAAGGATTTTTTGTGGGCGTTCCCAAGTAATCTGAAGAAAAATAAAAGAAAAAATCATTAAAAATATATGGAATGTTTCTAGATATTCGTTTCACCGCAAAAGTGATGTTCAGGGTATCATAAATCAACACAAATCAACATGCATTTGGATTTCAGGGCCCCTTTAACCAACTTGCTGGTAGACAGCCAAGTAAGTCCCTTCTCTGTGTAAACAAAGTCTTTAATCCAGTACATGCCTTTAATTTCTTACACAAATCCAGAGACAATGCCTGCGCTAAGCCCAAGAGCAAACACAATTACTGTATTCAGACTGAACTGGAACAACATCCATGTGTTTTTGTCAAGAATTTTTTGACGCAAGCTTGTGAAACCTTTTCACATTCTTTTTTTTCCTGTCCTCTAGTAGTTCCTACGGATTAATGCACACTTGAATCATCATGGTCATGACAACTGTAAAAGAAAAAAAAATGACAGTAGTTCTCCTTGCCTTTCTATCATCATAGTTAGTGCCGTTCATTACTGTTGTCGTTATTCATATTATTATTATCATTGTTAATATCATTACTAGTTATCATCATCATCTTCATCATTAAATCAATGTATGATATTATCCTCATCAACATTGTAATTTTCTTTTTTGTAAATATTATGGAAAAGCAATTGTTGCTTTTCTAGGTAAAATGATTAGCATAAACAAAAACATTTTTTAATGAATTAAGCTATCTAAGAAGCAGTAAAGTGACTTAAAAGGTAAAACAGTGATGGTTCTGGTGATATTTGACAAATGTAAAGAAATATATTACCAGTTGAATGTTCTTAAAATCCTGGTCATCAACAACTTGAATGATTTTTGTTGTTTTTTGTTTCTGTGCAATTCTGTTTCGAGCTTGTGCCCGTGTCAGAAACTTTTGATGGTCTGCATATAATATTCAGATGGATTTGTGAAAAAAATGTGGACACAATCTGAAGCCATTTAAAGTAGCATAAAAGGTTTCCAACAGAAATGTTGTGTTGTGGTTTTTAATTGACTGCTACTAGTATTTAAAGGCATAACTTACCATTTGCAGATGAAACAAAAACACAACATTAGTCATTAAAAATAGTTCTAAAATGTGATCTAGAGATAGAAGCAATCACTGTAAAAATTTGAATCCGTATAATTGATGTTTAGTTTTGTTAAATACACAAAATGTGAACAATAATTATAATAAAACTGTTTCCAGACTAAACTGTCTACAGTTATGGTTTATTAAGAAAAATACTGATATGTCCTTATATTTTAGGTTTTATTGTGAAAGTTGTATATGGTAGGATGTTTTGTGATACAACAGACCTACACATATGCATCAAAAGTGATATCTTGAACATTTTTTCAATCACTCTTCCCAAAGGTAAACAGGACCTTTAATTAGCATTGTCTGCGGAACTTGTACATGTACATACAATGTAAGCATGAAGACACTTTGTTGGAACAGCACAGATGAATGACAGACACTTAAAAACAAAACGAAAAAACAAAAAGAACTAAACCAAAGTGATGGTAGATTAATGTGGAAGAAAATAGAACACTCCTACTTTGATCGCAATTGCTGAGACTTACTAGTATTATTTCTTGGGGGGGGGGGGGGGAGAGGTGACATAATTGCATGGGAAAGGTACTGTCTCATAGCTTTCACACCTACCGAGATTGCTTAATTTGAAACACAATTGTAATGAAGCATCATCACTAGAATCGTATTTCAAATTATAAAACGTTCTTGCCGTGTGAATGCAAACTGGAATCGCAGAGAGTGATTTGAAACATAAATCCAATCATGTTTCAAATGACGGTCCAGAGGTCTTTTCCGATCACTTTTCGCCAGAATTAAGCAACAAAACAACCATGTAAACATAATTGAACTCCAGTCATGTTTTAAGAGGCGGAAATTACGGTGTTCTTCCAACCATTCCCACAAAAAGACAGCCAAGAGTGCTTGATGGTAACTTGGAAAGAAGTCAAACCTCCCCTCCTTGCTCTGAAATTGAAAACCACAGAATTTGTTAAAGCTGCATAGTCCTGGTAGTGTATATGGCGCTGTTGATGATACTGCCGATCACCGTTAGCATTGATACGAAGATTACCGAAGTTGAGCTGTCATCAAGAGTAAAGTGCGTAGGTGTTGCTAAGTAACGTTGCCTTTGTTGTCTTCTTTGCGCATCGCGCAGTCTGTAGTAATGCCAGGGTGCGTGCATATGTGCTTGTTATTGTGACATCACAAAAGAAGTTTGCTAAAGCTGTCATCCCCCTCAGCCGATTCATGAGCCGAACTGTGATCGGACCACTGACTACACTGAATCGGACTTCTTCGGACTCGGGAAAGTGGGCCAAAGCGTAAGCGCCAAAGAGAAGTCGATGGCGTAGGTCTCTATAGGAAACTTGCACCGTGCGCTCGCATACGCATTTGACTAAAACACCGGGACCATGCACCTTTAAAGGTAGGGAATCCCATTTGCATGCCTTAAATGAAGAGTTGTATAAACACAGTGGTATGTTGAAGAGAGTATCATTTTAGAAACTCCCATAAAGTATTGAAAGTGGAAGGTAACATTAAGTACCTTTTTATTGACCGTTAGATTTTGAAGTAAATTCCAGTATATTACTAGGCTACCTTTGCAGACCCATGCACTGCACGTGTGTCCATCATGTATATTTTGTGAATAAAGTTCATCAAAACTTACAAACATTTCTATATACATTCTTGCCACACACTCTATATGTTATTACATCAGCTCTTATGGTTTTAGATTTGTGTTTATAGATAAAAAAAATACAGAAGACTGCAACAAAAAGGCTTAATTGTGGCTGACACACAGAACTACTGAGTAGTTGAATTTTGTGCATTATTCAAATTGTAGATAACTGTTGACTTCCAAATTTCTAAGCAGTGGCCTAAATAAGTCCCCTGAGGTTCATATTTAATGTTTTGCTGCATTTTGGGAGTTCTGTAAAAGGTATCCCCTACCTTTAAGCCTTCCTCAGCCGTGTGAATGAACAATGATTTGAATCATAATTGCAATCGTGTTTGTAATTCAGCATTCAAATGAAACACTTTTAGTACGTGTAAAAGCACGGTAAATGAGTCATTTCTTCAGTCTCTGCTCGTCAAAACACCAGCCAGATTCCCTGTGGAAAAAACAACCACAAAACAGCAACAACAACATAACATCAAGTTTTTGCCACCAAGAAAGCCCAGGGATTTATTCAGACAAACAGCAACAAGCATGTTGACAGTTTTGTCCTTTCCCAACCAACATTAGCCAGAATGAGTCAGGGGTGTAAGACCTGGGTAAATATACTTTCAAGTTGTTGTGTAAAGGTCCTTGGCCAAATGAATCCAAGAAGGAGGGCACTTAGCAGCCATTTCCAAGGGATCTACTTCTTGATGAGCAAGCTTAGTTTTAATTCCTCCTCCAAACCTGAACATGACCCTCTTCTAAGGCCACAATAGGCTCCAGGCAGTAATTAGTGTGGGGTATTGTGTGGCTAACTCAGAATCCCCACCATTATGCTCACCCATAAAATACCCAAGTGTGTCATCTCACTAATGAGGGATTGAGGAAACAGTATTGGGCTTTCCAGCTATTGTTTGAGCAGATTAAATTCAGGCCTTTTTTTCAGCACCTTTGTATTTAATAATGGTAAGGCTTGGATACTTTTAATCCAAAGTATTAGTCTTTGCTTTCAGACCTGAGGTTCAACTAGATTTGTTTCCTTGAGTACCAGGTATTCATTTTTTGTTGGTTTTTCTCCATAACCATATGAGATGTAGTCACTGTACCCCACTTAAAGGGAAATACCAATTATTAGGCCCGTTCACACGCCAGGGAAAAAGTGCGATTTAAAAATCGATTTTCTTATCGCGATCAAAATTTCGAAATTTTTTCGAGTGTGGACAGAAAAATCTCACTAATTACCGCGATCCTTATCGCGATCCAACTCGCACTATTAGTGCGATTTTTCAGAATAATCGCGATTATTTTGCCAAGCGTCGTGTGTGTGAGCGCGATCGAGATTCGCAAATCGGTATTTTTAGTCCCATCGTTCGTAGCGCGTGCGAAACTCTATTGGGACTGCGGGGTCAGTCTTTGGTCATGCAAGATTCGCGCATGCGCACTTTGGCCACTGATCGTTCTTTCCTTGTTGCGAAGTGCGATTTTTCCCTGTGTATGAACGGTCGAAAAAAAAATCGAAATTTGGATCGCGATTGAAATTTCGATTTTCGTTGTTTGTGAATGGGCCTATTGTAAAAGGTTATTAACATCCTAACATTTTATTTAATTTTTTTTCTTCTTCTTCTTATCCACTTTCTGTATTGATTTGGTTTTACAATATCAACATGAAATTTTAACAATGCACAGCCCCCCCCCCCCCCCACACACACACACACACATACAAAAGGGGTGGATGAAACTCTTCTGATCTTGTCATCAGTACCGGTAATATGATTAAAAATTGTAAACACTAGCTGAAAGTTATTCATTCTCAATCATTCCATCAGACACATGTTTGTGGCTCCAGCACCATTATTATTATTTTTTTTTTGATTAAAAAAAAGGATGATAACTAGATGATGTCTATTTTTATTTGATCATGACTGAGCCGGGATCTTTGCAATGTGTTTGTTTGTTTCCTTGTTTGTCCAGCACCATACTTGGTTTGTATGTAAAGGTATCTCATGTCATCCCGTGATATTTCAACACCGCGAAAATTTCCACTTTTACAGTAGCTTGAAGAAAAAAAAAACTGCAGATGTACTGAATCAGTTGAATTTTTGTTTTCAGTATTAAGTTGATCCAAGGAGGTACTTGGCAAATGTAGTACCACCTCCTTGGTTGATCCATGAATTACAGCTATGCCTACATGCAGAAATTTGTGAGGGGAAAAATAATTCCATCATATCCAGTTTGCAAGTGATCCCATATTATCTCACTTTAATTTCTTCTTATTGCTTGTATGTGGGTATTTGTTCAAGTCATTTTCATCTGTAGCAATAACTAGGACTGATAATATCACAAATTTTTCATTAGTTTTTCATATCATGGCAAGGTTTCTATGTTGGGGGAGATAGAAAAAGTAAAGTACAAGTTAAAAAGAGTATATCATTAGCGTGATGTCTCTACAGCTCTCGGATATATCAGGGTTTTCCTTCCACAAAACAACTGCCTGCAAAAGTTAGCCCCACCTGCATTGAAATGATTTTGAGGAGTATGACTGTATTGATGCACTTCTATACTACAGGTATATTCTTCTATCAAAGCAAGCATATATCCTATCATTTGATACAGGGCAAGTACACTAAGTATACTAAGCATCTTGAGTGATTAGGTTTTCTCATTTATAGCAATGAAATTGTGTGTTTACACCCGAAACTAATTCTCTCAAGTAATGGTTATAGAAGGGGGAGAGAAGCTACAGTGTGAAAGATAAAGTCCTCTCCTACTATGTACTATAAAAGGAGACACTTGTTGTTGTATACTAGAAAACCTGAATGGAGTCGTGTAGCATCTTTCTCAAGATAACAGTTAAAGCTTTCATGGTTAGTGGAGCAGAAAGCTTCTAGGAAAGAAACGAGGCTGAACTACCTTTTTCTTTCTCCTCCCTCCTTGTCTTTGTCCAAGAGCAGGTGTATTTTAGTGGTCAGAAACCCATTGTCCTGCCTTCCATTGTTTGGCCTGACTGACCAATCCAGTGCTTAGAGTTGGACTTCTGGCACATGGGGCTTAGCCTAATTGTTTTCATTCCCTGAATGAAGATGTTCTTGTTTTCGGTCCAAAGCTGTTGTTGTTTTCATGGGAACTTGTGGCCTTAACACAAGATGCTGCAGTCGGAGTGATCTATACATAGCAAAACAACAGTTTGTCGGAGGTCATGCATTACTGTATACACCATTTATTGGGCACATTGGGACTTGTAAGACTAAATCGAGAGTGGTTGAATTTGCAATTGAGAAGCACATTGATAAAATGAGAAAAAAAGTGTTACCACTTTTCAAGAGAAAACTTTGCGATTTGTAATACAGTGGATGCAGTAAATAATGCATATAACATTCTACTGGATTCAATAGATTTCTTCACAAATATCAGTTGGCTTGTGAAATTTGCAACAACAACAAAAAAATAAAAATAAAAACACCATGAATCAATGATACATGTTTAGTATTCTACATAATGTATAAAATGTACCGTGAAGGCAGATTAAGAATCGCCTATTGAAGGAGACCTGTACCCAACCATTACTATTTTTGTGGGTTGTTGTTGTTGTTTTCCTGTTTATTTGCAATACTGACCTCAAGATAGGAATAATTATGACTTTGTCTTCTTCTTTGTTTTTTGTTTTATTCTTGTATGTTTACAATGTTATGGAAAGAAATGTTAAAAGAAATACAGATGATGATGGCATCTGGATAACATTTTTTTTTTTAATGTCAATCTAATTGAGTATAGAGAAAATGAATATTTGGAGAATGTTGTGACCTAAAGTGTTTGAGGAACTTTTTAGTCTTTTGCAGATCATGTACAACATAGCTGCCAGTTCAACTTATAATTTTCTTTAACTCCCCAGGAAAGTGAACTAGGAAATTTATAGCATGACATGTAAATGGTATTGCCTGCATTTGCATCTTCGAGCAGTGTAAAAAGCTGTTATTTTCACGAGGCTTTAATTTTCGCGAATTTTGTGAATCACAGTTGGACTACGAATTTAACAACACGCGAAAATATCACCATGCGCTAAGGTAATAGCGCGCTAATGAAGGCCTCTGTGTCAATTCCCGAAAACAACATCTTGCGAAAATGTCTGTCACCTCCTCATTAGTGAAAATATCTGTATTTAAAAATAACAGCATATACAGTGAAATGTGAAATAGCAATGATCTTACAGTTTCTGCACTTGGCAGCTAGTGGCTGCATGGTCCACCAGTAAGACTGTCTTTATTGTTGATGGTATTTTGTGTACACCATCTGCCTAACCTACATGTATACACATCACTAATGATTTCCATTAGAGCATTGTAGTGTATTTGTTTGTTTGTTTGTTTGTTCATTTGTTCATTTTCCATCTGAGAAGATGGCTGGATAGCCCATATTCAGCTATATTAGCTGGTCTTCCATGGGGTCCAGTTGGATGTGAGGTAGCACCACTTCACTGGGTTAAACACCCTGCTCTTTGCAGTGAATGAATGAAACGGATCTTTTACATGCATGAGTTGTGACTCTCTCACACACGGGACCTCCATTTTATGTCCTATCCGAGGGACAGAGTGTTTGCCTCTTGCTAGAGGGGATGGTATATTTACACACAGCATTGCTCAGTGAGACTCGGGTATCGAACCGGGGCCGCTTGAATCGAAGGCAGACATACGCGCTACCGACTGAGCTAACTACTGTATACGCCGAATATTTTGCATGGTTTTTATTTTCGCGAATTTCATGAGTCAGGTGCCTATTCGCGATATTAAAGACACACAAAAATAATGACTCTGATCCCGATATGAATGTGATGCACACACACATACACGTATCTTATATACATTAATTCTCCGTTCAGCACAGTTGGGAAGTCCCGATTTGCGAAAATTTGGACTCGCTCAATATATGGCATATACAGTATGTGGTTATAATCAAACCCCAGTTTGATTGAAAACACAGGTAGCATTGACATTGACATGGAACATGCAGGCTGATACCATTCAGCAAGTTTGGTCATTTCAGACATTGCATGGCTTGAATATAAAAACAAAACAAAAAAAAAAACACTACATTTCCTGTGTGCTATAGCATGTAAAATTCTACTTGCCATCTATTCAGAATGGGAATGAGCTAAGATAACATATTATCACGAATATCACAAAACTCTACATGGCAACAGGATGCAGTAACCTGGCAAGAGTGCAAAAGAAGCAAAACTAATTAGCTGCGCTCAGATAAGCCATTCTCATTAAGAATTAAAGATCAAAGTCCATGTAAGGAAAGAATCCCTGCAGGACACTTTCACATTCAGTTGAAAAAGGTATTTAATAATCAGGAAGTACTTTCATTGACACCCCCCACCCCCGAAAAAAAGAAGAAGAAGAAACAGGTGGAAAATACTTATATGCTTAGTAAAGAAAATATGGGAGTATCAATAAAATTTTAAAGGATTTTCTATGCTGACTTGAAGAAAACATACTTTTAAGAGATATTGACATTTGCTTTGCGTTAAAATTCTATCCACATGGAGTATGTAGCATGATAGGTTAAACCATGTTACAAACACACACGCACACACAAAACCAAATGGTTCACAGTGGCGGATCCAGGGGGGGGGGGGGCGCACTGGGCACGCATCTTTTGTCAAAACAAAAGAAATTTTAAAAAATGGGGGGACGCGTGCGCCCCCATTTAATTTTGTAAAGGCGTCTCCCCTTTACGGAATTCCTGGATCCACCCCTGGTTCGTGCTGTGAGGTGTCCAAAGATTTACTCTACCATTACCTTCCTTGGGTGATTTTCAGCATCATAAAATAAAGCTACAATACTTTCAAATTTTAGATAATGATAACGATCATGTAAATCTATGAAAGTACTGCATACTGTAGATGCACTCGTACTGTTAATGTTTGTACAAATTTCCCTAATGAGTACAATTGGTAGCCCATGTGATTTTTTTTCTTCAGATCTCGAATAGTTTCACAGTGAGCAAAGTCTTTAGCATGAAGATGTGAACAGCTTTTGATACGGTGTAATTTGACCTGGTCTCAGTTTCCTTAGTGGCAGCCATGCCAGATGAACATAATGACAAAATCCATGGTGTAAAGTTCTCAGAGTCGGGTGACAAATTCTTAAAGGCAATACATCCTTTGTTAAATGCCACCCTTGATTACTGTAAAACGAGGAATGTTCACATGCATTTTAATTCATGAGCGCCAAGATTTGCGAAATTAAAATGCATGCGAAAGTTCTTGTCTACACTATATACATTGAATGCCAGTGGCGGTTCGCGAAAATTTCATGCCGCAAAAGAGGCTGTCGGCTCCAATTCGCAAAAAATTCATGCCGCGAATATATCATGTTTTACAGTAAATGTCACAAACAGAAATTAACTTACAGTAGCTTAAAATGGAGTTTGCCTTCAAGGAGAGCATTAGTTTTGAATCAGAAGGCCCATTTACACTTGCTTGGAAAAATCATGATTTTTCTAAAATCGCGACATTTGGATGCAAGTTGATAAGTAACTACACCCAATGCCCTTGAAACATCACCAGAAAAATCGGCAGCTGGAGTGCGATTTTTTGAAACATCGCGATGTTTGAGGCGAAGTTTAGCGAGTGTAAACCCAAGCTGCAGAAATATCGTGATTTTTCATCACATGACTTTCGGTATCGGATTGCACCGGGAGTTTACGCGCGCTCCCGATCCCTCTTTGAAACATGTAGAGAGTACGTCGGCCGCAGGCTGGCCAGAGTACAGGGTACATGCTGTACAGGTAAACAGCTGATCTTCGGCTCATGGTCTCTCTCCTTCCTGATGAAACTATGTTGTATATGAAAACTAGTAACAAACTTGAAGTTCTCCAACCACGCATCATCACCCCATAACTACTTAATGAAATAATGTTCTCCGAGAAATGCGTTGATTTTGGAGTGCCCATACTGCTCTCGGTATACGTTGACTTTCTGGAATACAGGAGTACGTAACTTGAAGTGTCGGTAAAACAATGGTGAGTTCTTGCCGTCGCCTGATGAAATACCAGTCCTAAAAAACGAGCCTACTTCTTATTTTCGTCATATCAGCGAAATTTCATGATCCTCCTGAATGCTACTTTCATCAACTTTCCCATACTAAGCTGAAGTTTTACACACCTGCTATGTATGTGATTTAATATAGCAAGCTATATACTTTTACCGTAAGTTTACACTCTCTCGAGAAACACAAATTTATGTGTGCATTGGACTGATAAAAAGCCCTGGCTCAACGTTCCAACAAGCTAGCTAGCTGTGAGCAAAATAGACTGCACTGCAGTGAATACGAATAGCCCGCGCTTCCACTCGTCTACCATGTTGAAGAGAGGTAAATTACACATGCACACTACCGACCAAAAAATCGCGATGTTTCGTGAAGCTCAAACTTGGCATGCTTTTTCTCAAGTGTAAACGGTGGAACCAAAATATCGCAATTTTAAAAATCGCGCTGTTGGTAGGTGTAAATGCGGCTAGAGAGGGGAGAAATGTTTTTATCAAACCAGCACAAAGAAACAAACATTTGAAGGGCAATTCAAGGCCAGTTAAAAGCGAGTCTGAAAAGAAAGGGCAATATTTTCTGAGCACACAGGTGAAAATTTGATCAAGATGGGATAAAAATTAGGGAAGTTATAAAACTGTGAACTTGCACTATTTTTTACCCAGCAGTTCTTGAATAGTTCAAATGAATAATTATTTACATATGAGTGGGCTCATGATGTCATCACTTCAAGTTTTCCATTGATCATGTAGAAAAACTGACAAAAATATCATTATAATACCGCATACACATTTGTCTATTACATAGGGGGTAAAATAGGAATCGGTGTGTGGGCGGTCGGTCAGTCGAGCAGTTCTTTGCAAATCTTGTGTCATGAACTACTAGTTTTAAAGCAATTTAAAAGAAACTTCGGGTAAATGATGACATTGGGGTATACATGTGCAAGACATGTCTTTTTGTGTTTGTCGGAGAAAACGTTGCCATGGTAACCACAATTTTCCCAAAACCTTACGGAGCAAACTACTTCCATAGTATTTAAGCAGTTTATGTCAAATTTGGTATGTATTATAATCTATAGGTGTACAATGTAGTTATGCAAGACATTCTTTGTATTTGCACCCAATAAGGCATTGCCATGGTACACGTAACTGCATTTTTTTCTTGAAAATCTGGTGGAATAGATTACTTTCACAATACTGAAGCAATTAAAATCAAATTTGGAGGACATTATGACACTTAGGTATAGAAGTGGAAGACATGTTTTTTTTGTGTGTTTGTCAGACAAAGTGTTGCCATGGTAACAACAATTTTACCAAAGCCTTGTGGAGCAAACTACTTCCACAGTATTTAAGCAATTTATTTCAAATTTGGTATGCATGCAAAAATTAATTTTCAACAGTTAAATTAAGGTGTGCATGAAAGGGACCATAAAATACCAAGAGCTTTCTTCATATTGGTGCATCTCCCTTCCACTATTTTCCTCTTTCTAGCTCTTAGCAATACAATTTACAATGATCAGGGAGCACACCAAACCAGATGGGTACAGACAGCAGATTCTAAAGAGTTTTCAGCTAGAGTTACTGACAAATTGACCCAAATCATGTTAGTCTTTTAAGTTTGTTCAAAAAGTTTGGAGAAAATGTTATACACAATGTGTGTGTATGCAAACTGGGAAATCAAATGGCTTCCTAGACTTCTGCCCTGGAACAAGTTTTGACGCACTCATTTTCCCACAAATGATGGTTTCCACATCACGGTGCTGTTGAGTAAGCGCCTTTGTCTTCAGCATAGGATTATGAATTCAAAAATAGTCCGGATCATGAATTCACTGAAAACAAACCCAGATTACATGACACACAAGTTGATAAATTTCCTTCCTCTGTCAATCTGCAAAAGATGAGTGCTACAGGCAATGCCGTCAATGTGAAGTACCTTTCCCTTGCATTTGATGCTAGAGTCACAGCCAGGGCCGAGTATGAATATACTGTGGGCTGTTTTTTTTTTTTTTTCTTTCTTTTAATATATACTTTCCTGTGTTTTAATTCATATTCCTCGCTAGCCTTACTCTGTCTATTCCAATATTAAGGCATAAAGTATGTCCCCCAAAAAAATTACAATCAAATTTTCACATTTATAACTCCCAATGTGATTAAACTGTCTAAATGCTACTTCAGGGTCTGAAAATATAACATCTTAGCTCTATTTTGGCAGAAAACCCCATTTAGTTTGGTTAAGTAGTCACAGAGAAATGTTGATTGTTGTAAAGCATGTCATGAGTCTGATTCTTCCAAGTTTATAGCACTTGGATGCTCTTGGAACTGCATATTAATGTGTAAATATGATGGACAGAACTTGGAGGGAAGGGATTCCTGGCATGCTCTACAAAACTCTTCATTTTTTTGGCCACTGAAGCAAATCAAATGGGGGTTTTCTGTAAGATGTGGGTAATGAATTACAGTTTCATACCCTGAAATTGTATTTGGATTGAGTCACTATCACTGATCATTGTAAAGTTGTCATTGCGGCAGTCCCGTTGTATTTTTTATTATTATTTTTATTTTTTGACTTGCGGTACATCTGATTCTGGGAAGTACAAGACTGATCTATCTTTGGCAGGAAGTAACCTGCAGAGGAGAAGTAAAAAAAACCACAGGATCAGGGATGTCATGACAATCTTTAGTCAGAATTTGAGTGACATACAGGACAAAAATATAATGACTAAATGATTTTTAGGGACCATCAAACACTTTGTGCCTGTGGTACACTGAAATGATAGTCTCAGTAGCATAACAATATTGCATATAAATTAGGGATTTGTTCAACTGTAATAAGCAACAGCAACAGCATAGCATTCCCAATAATTGTGAATGCAGTCTATTGAACTTTCTTTCTGTACATAGTTTCTATTTTGTTTCTGTTTTGTAAGAATATGAGATAAAGTGTTCCCCTTTTATGTAAGTCCTGATTAGCAACATAATAGAGAAGCATAATACATCTTTTTATAAATTATGCACCGTCCTGTTGGTTTGATTTTACAGAAATATGAAAGGCGATAGGCCTACAGGGTGCTACATTACCGTACTTTATTTCACCACTTGCCCGGTCAGGCAAGCAGATTTTCAAATTTGCTGCAAAACACTTGCCCAAACAGAAAGTTTTAAATACAAAAGTAAAAAATACAAAATCATGTGTTAGTCAATGGCTTAATCAAACACAATCATTTAGATAAACAGGACACATTGATTCACATGCTTAAACACAATCATTTAGATAAACAGGACACATTGATTCACATGCTTAAACACAATGGAATTACAAACTTGGTCAGATCAAGTGTTGCTGTTGCATTGCATTGGGGCTTCTTCACGTACTAGTAAGTGTTCTGTTGGAAAGTTGCGGAAATGAAATATAAAGTGTGTTGCATCACTAAACAGTCATTACACATCTTTGGGCTTCTGTATGGCTGACTTTGTGGTTTGTTGGGGGAATAAGTGAAAAAAGGTAGCTTCAAAACTTTGTGCTTGCCCAATTCAGGCAAGCATTTGTTCTCATTGTTCAAAAGCACTTGCCCAAATCTGATTTTGACATCAGGCAAGTGCTTATGTAGCACCCTGCGATATGAATGCATAGTAGATATCCCTTTAGCCTTTAAGGGAAACCAAAACCCAAAGAGAAATGTGGATTGAGTAAAGGCAGCAACGTCAGTGAAAGTTTGAGGAAAATCGGACAATCGATGCAAAAGTTATGAATTTTTAAAGTTTTGGTGTTGGAACCGGTGGATGAGAAGACTACTAAAAGTTATGACGGATGTGTAGGCAACAATATCAAGAAAATATAAAGGGAATTCCACAAAAATTCACTTTTCTAACATAATGAAAGAGCACTTGATTGACTGCTTTCAGAAAGCAGGGGGAATAATTACTACCCTTGAAATATGTCCGTATCAAGTTGATGAGTGTGTAATTTTCATGAAAAATGAATTTCCATGGAATTCCCTTTATTTTTTTTTTATAATCATGTTGTTCACACATACATCCCAACCTCTAGTACATGTAGTCTCCTCATCCAGCGCTTCCAACCCCAAAACTTTAAAAATTCATAACTTTTGCATCGATTGTCCTCAAACTTTCACTGATGTGTTCTACTAATGTTGCTGCTTTCACTCAATCCACATTGCTATTTGGGTTTGAGTCTCCTTTAAAGGGAAGATAAACCCCAAGAACAATGTGGATTGAGTGAAAGCAGCAACATTAGTAGAACACATCAATGAAAGTTTGAGGAAAATCGGACAATCGATGCAAAAGTTATGAATTTTTAAAGTTTTGGTGTTGGAACCGCTGGATGGGGAGACTATTAGAGGATATGACGTATGAGTGGACAACAATACAAAGAAAATATAAAGGAAATTCAACAAAAATTCACTTTTCTAGAATTATGAAAGAGCAGTGGACCAACCGCTTTCAGAAAGCAGGGGGAATAATTGCTACCCTTAACATATGTCAATATCAAGTTGATGGAATTTGTAATTTTCATGAAAAATTGATTTTTGTAGTATTTTCTTTATTTCCTCGGTATTGTTGTCCACTCATACGTCATAACCTCCAGTAGTCTCCTCATCCAGCGGTTCCAACATCAAAACTTTAAAAATTCATAACTTTTGCATCGATTGTCCGATTTTCTTCAAACTTTCACTGATGTGTTCTAATAATGTTGCTGCTTTCACTCAATCCACATTGTTCTTGGGGTTTATCTTCCCTTTAACTCGTCAAAGGACGAATCCCGAGTATACTCGGGCAAGTGTCTATGGGAAATACATGTTGCAGCAAAATCAGTCCGTCCTCAATGGGTTAACTCCTCACATGCAACCACTCTCTGTCCACAAGGAGTTGGTCAGGGCATTATCCTTCTGTACCAGAGGTCAGCATACATAGGTACTATTTTTCAGTGGGGTGTGGTTGACAATCTAAAGCCGGAAGAGAAGTGTAAGCTGACAGACATGGAGTAATACAATCCATACTTCACTTTCTCTCTCTCTTTATACAACAATCTTGGTTAGTATTACAAAAATGCCATCGGTGTAGTCTGGTTATGGTAGTAGAAGCAGTAGTTTTAACAGAAGTGATGGTCTTTATTGACCATAAAAACTTGTGTTGTTATCAGAAGTTGAACTAGGCATGATTGTCATACTTAAATGGTGACATAAGACCAGAATGTAAGGGATATGGGTTGTATCTATAAATATTGTTTACCTTTATTCATGCATATGACAAACAGTGCTAAATTTACACAGAATAGGCCTATAGGCCTACTATATGTTTGTATAATAAACATATAATGCATTAGAACCATTTAAGATGCAACTGATACACATCGCACTAACGGCAGAGAAGAACAGTGGCCATAGGCTGGATCAACAAGAGGAGGTCTTCATTCCAGGTTTGCCAAGACAAACCGCCTATTTATCAGGATTTTAACTTTTTCTACAAGAATGTGCAGTGAAAGGGAATTGAACAATATGTTATTTTGTCTTCTCTTTCATATTTTAATTCCTCACAAAAAGATGCCCACATGCACACTGTGGGCTTGTGTGCAGAGTAGTAAATCGCAAGCTATTGCAGAAATCAGCTGTATGTGTGTATGCCATCTCCAAAAATATTGGGCTATTTTGCCAATGATAACCTTATGAGGACTTCATGGAAATGTTGTTATCATCTTCTCCAACCAAGAATCAAATTCCTCATACATTGACCTTTTGGGACCTTGTGGCAGCCGTCCTTCTTGTATGACTGCCTATCATGGCATATTTAGAGAATCTGTTATTTTTGCATACAATAAATACAGTAAAGGCAGAAATATATAATATTTCTTGAATCTGTGTAAAGGATTGAAAGTTATTTGTCCAAGTGAAATCTTCTTTAACATCTTCAGGGAGTCCCCAAACAAGTTGTTTCTTCAGAAAATTTTAACCCGCTGAGAATGGGCTGATTTTGCTGCAACATGCATTTCCCATGTCCATAGACACCTGCCCAATTATACTTGGAAAGTACTCTTCAGCGGTTAAGTTTTTTTGTTTTTGTTTTTTGTGTGTGTGTGTGTGTGTGTGTTTTGTTTTTGTTTTTTCCAATATTGTCCCCCTGGACCAATGGCTCATTGAATATCACACAGTAAAAAATGCCAGCCCTGAAGGTCAATGTGCTCTGTGCATAATATCGTAACAGCACGAGAAGTGCAGTAACATGCACCTCTGCCACTTGGCATTTTACACAGCATATTCATTGGTGTTTCAATTGAGATTTAGTTGGAAAAGATAATGAAGGAGAATACCACAGGTGAGGAAGGTATCCTCATCATCCCAAATTTTCATTGATGTTTCATCTGAGCTTTCTTAGAGTTACTAGATAATGGAGAATTTGTTTACACCAAGCAAATCTAGCAGGTGCAGCATTTAGATTAAGGTTGGGTGTCATTTCATGCATGAAACAAACAGGTTCTTGAAACAACATCATTTACTTGGTCATAAACATGGAGATAACCATTTAAGATCATAATTGATGACTTAACATTCAAGTGGTCAAAACTTTCTTGATGATAGCGATATGTCACTCTTTGATAAAGCGATGGTTTAGTATTGGTGGAGATAAGAATTGGACTTTTAACTTTCTATGAGATACCAAGAAACCACTTATGAAATAGTACAGACCATACCATTCTAAGAGTTTCCAATTCAAAGTTTACTTGATGAAAATTGGTTTCGGAATGGCTGAGACATCCAAAAACAAAGTAAATCAAAGCAATCGTAATAAAAGGTAGGTCCCACCTTTTTATTAGGATCGCTCTGTTTTGGATATTATCTCAGCCATTTCAAAACCAATTTTCATCAAATAAATGTTGAAGACCTCTTGAAATTACCTGTTCTTTCATATTTCATGAAAGGTTTCTTATTATCTTACTGAAAAATGTTAGAAACCCGATGTTAGGTCTCAACCGAAACTATTGGATTCCTTTAAGTGTCACTGATCTGGTGGTTTCAATACATTCTGTTCATGAGTTCCTGTGCACTTAGATATCATATCGAGTAATACATCAAGAGGTTTGCCAAATAGAATGATATCATGTGATTTATAATACCTCAAAACACACTTTTTTTAAAAGACAATTTGATTGCTCTTTTCTTCAGGAGCATGCATTTTACTTGTACTGTAGTTCGAGATTACTTGGGACTAGAATAGCACAGGAAAGCATGCATCTAAGAATGCATCTAACAATATTGTAAATGCCAAATATTTTGCAGTGTGGATTTGTGTGTGTGTGTGTGTGTGTGTGTGTGTGAATTTTGAGCTCTGTTGAACAGTGTGCAAAAACAAATGTCTGGGGAATATCCAGATACAAAGAAGGACACTAATCAGCTGAATCATGATCAAAGTATAAAGTACAGTGAAATTGGCCCAACTTGAAGGAGAGAAACAAAATATTATTGCGTTATCACTTGAAAGTTTCCATTTTTATAGTAATCAAATGTAGCCTATAATACTAAGCTCACCATGCTCCCTAGAAAGATGAGTATTATCCAAGGAGGAGGTGGGGACATTACCCACTCTAAACATCTCGCATCCACGATGACGATGCACCTGTGTAGTTTTTAAGTGCGAAAGTTGATCGAGTCATGGCGGGGGAATGTGAGATATAGTGGGCGCATCCTTAAATTTCCTGTCTGTGAATTTTTTCTTTTAAAAAAAAGTTATGAACAAATAGTCCTTATTATCATATTATTGAATTTCACAGAATATTCTGGGAACTGTGGTGAAAGTAAAGTTTACATTATACTTTGTGTGGTTACTGGCATCAGACCGAAATTTTGATTAAAATGTCCAGGCAGAATGAAAGAAATCTGTTTGTCATACGAGAAAGTTGTTCAAGAATAAAGTTTTCTGCCTATGTGAGTCTAATCTTCATGCGATACGATGAAATGAGTTCACAGAATTCTACACACCAACATCCTGCTCTAGAGAAAAAATAATATATCTTGGAATTCTTGGTTGGCAGCCAGTGGAGGGGAATATAGTTGAGAATAATCCAATACGACTGCGAATCAGAAACAGTGAAGAAAGTTATCAGTGTGTGCTGTAGTTTCACTCTACTTAACTATTGGAACTTGTCCAAACCAATGAAATGTGTTTGTGTGGTCATAGTGCTTTCTATCCAACAATTAAATCTTCTCCAGTCACAATGCAGTTCTGGTAGCAGTCGTGCATTGTTGGAGTGCATGGCAAGCAGTTGCGGGCACAAACCTGTGATTGGGCTGGAAAAGGTGTGTGATGCAACATTGTACTGATTTTGCAAAGTTAGCATCTGCGGAGTTTTGAAATTCGCTGGAAAGCGGATACTAGTACATCCTATCAAAACCAAAGAGATAAACTGTGTTTGCATTATAACCACAGGTATGATGCAACAATCCATCTCATACTCGGTTGGCAGAATTATAAAGGTGATGAGTCAAAAACTTCTCAGGATTTTATTCTTCTCTGCCAGGATATGGAGTTGCTTCATTTGCCATAATATTCATATGATCATCTAGAATATTCATATAGTATTTATCATCATTTTCCATATTTAAATCATTACGATTTGGAAAGTGAAGTGAAGTTCTTATTCACTTTAGACTCTTTGGCTCTTGAAAGTTAAAAAGGTATTGTGACAACATGTAAAGACAAACCGAAGTTCAAAAAGAGGCATGCTTATGAGAGTTTTTTTTTTTTATTTTTTTTTTTTTTGTCAGAGATTTAGTGGATGAGAATTCCCCATTTCAGTACAAAAAGGCCATTGATTTCCAGAAATTGAATTGTCAGTTTTCCAGTACCTATTCACAGCATTTCAATATTTGCCATTAAAAATTGCAGTGGCAGACATCTGGTCTTTGTTATGCCATGCAAAGCTGGGCACGTAGTGATGTAAAGATGAATTTTTCTAAAGCATAGCATTGCCTGAAGTTACTGTACATGTAGCTCAGATGGACTTTGAAATAGGTGTACTGTTAACCTGTAATAGAAAAATAAGATACCAACTATTAGAATAATAGTAATAGAGTTCTAATATCACTTGAAAACATGTAAGTTATAAATTGTGCATGTGGTAGTTTGTAATATGAAATGATCGCAAGTCAACCAATGAGGCCGTAATAAAAATAGAGTAGACACCATATGTAGGCCTATGTGATATGCTTGTGGGAAACTGTAAACTGTTTTATGCACTTATGTGAGCATTTTCACTCAGTGTGATTTTTTGATATTCCCTGCAGAGTACAACGTATGTATTTGCAGGGAATCAAATCAGAAAATCTATTTGAGACATTAGGACCTATTATATGCAAACTGGCTTCTTCATCTATTATGCTGTTAACATGTGCACGTCGTACTTTTGGTCGCCAAAAATAGGCCTTTTCACTGTAAAATGTACTAAAGCATGGGAATTCATCAGTTTGGCCCAAATTTGTCTATACCATGGAGGCGAAAGACTATCTCTTCCACACATACAAAAGATTTTTTTATTCTTTAACAATGCCACCGCTGCATATGAAACAATGGGAATATGACATTTTCAGACTTGAAAGTAAGAGATTATTAAACAGAGGAGGGGAGGTTTAGGTGTGAGTTTTCTTCAGTTTGTCTCCCTCTAGTAATGGTTCTTGAGTAAAGTTCTTGTCTAAACTACATGCATTGAATGTTGGAGGCAACTCGCCAAAATTTCTTGCCGCGATAAAGGCCGTCGGCTCCAATTCGTAATAATTTCATGCCGCGAAAACATCGTGTTTTACAGTACGCTGTCTTTCTGCATGTTTGTCTCTCCCCTCCCTCTCTCTTTCCTTGTCACTCTCTCTTTCTCATCCTTTCTCTATTTTCCAAGTGGAGTCATTCAGTTTGTTGACCTTCTCTTGTTATTCCATTCTCCCATTGCAGAGGGCATTATGGTGCGTTGAGAGGCGAGCTTGTTTGAAAGTTCAACCATCCTCAATTCCACAGGGATTTTGGGATTCACTTTGGGACTGGGGCAATTCCTCTAGCACCATGAATAGACTCATTGTTGGAGGAAAGTTTTCCTTCCTCTTTTGCCTTTTATTTTGCCCCTTTTTTTGTGGTTTGTTTTTGACCTATCAGGGTACTGGAGCTGTGGATGGAGCAGTTGGGGTGGGGAGGAAAGGCTAGGAGTGAAATAGTCTGGCTTCCAGACCATCTGCTCGTACTATTTTGCTACACAAAATGTTGACGCCCTCCAAAGACGAAAGCAGTAGCAGGTTCAGGTGGATGGTCCTGCAGACGGCAAAGGCAGCGACTTTGTTGCGGGCGGCGGTTCATCGTCGCAGAGGGCGCATTTCGTAGAAGGGACTTCATGGGCAGAGGGTCTGGAAACCAGACTAGGAGTGAACTGAAGATGGGGTGAGGCTGAAACTAGTGAAAGTAAAGATATGAAGTTTGATCTGGCCTCTGATGGAATGTAGACAAATATGATTGGTTTGGAGGAGTTAGGGAGGGGAGCCATGGTGTATTATCTGTAGGCCTATTTCTCTGAGTTTTGAGAGATCCTCTAGAAGCTGTTATGTTCGCGAGGGTTCAATTTTTATGAATCAATGTTGGACCGCAATAATAATTATATGCGAAAATATCGCCACCGATCTTGAACAGACAGCCATTCGTAAAGCCTCAGTGTCAAATCACGAAAACAATATCTCGCGAAAGTGTCTATGACCTAATTATTCGCAAAAATAACAGCTTGTACAGTAAGCATATTTCAAGAAACGGCATGATACTGGTGTATGATATTATTACTCTTATATTCCTGACTAGATTAGGTTTCATGTGAAAACATAATGGTAATGATTCTGTGTCTGATGGAGACACCTCACAATGTTTTTAAAACAAGGACGTGTTCTTGGCAATATCATATTTGCATTATGCCCTGAAGAATACAAGGTTTTTGTCAGGCCTACAGCATGTTTTTTACCATTCATAGGCTATAAGTTATATAGATCACTGCAAGTAAGTATGAGCAAACCAACTGAACACAGTTGAAAACATTCTATGATGTTTGATATTATTACCTCCGCCAAGGGAGGAGGTTATGTTTTTGTTACTGTTGGTTCGTTCGTTCGTTTGTTTGTCCGTGTGCAAAATAACTCAAAAAGTAGTTAACGGATTTGGATGAAACTTGCAGGAAAGGTTTAGAATGACACAAGTAACAAACAATTAACTTTTGGTAGTGATCCAAGAATTTTGGGGGAATTTATGAAGGATTTTTTTTGTATTTTGGCAGGTAGGGTCAATGAACTTGGGAGTTCAGGCTGCACGTATTTGAGGTTTGCATGTGCGCACTAAAATGCGTGTTCTAGTTTCTACTAGGGCGAGGCGCGCCGTGCAGCTGAGGGTTTATGACGTAACAAAGGCTTCTCTATTGGGAAATCGGGCGACTCTCAGCACACAATGCTGTACGTATGGGTTGAAATCACTGATATCTTTATGGAAGAGCAAGATCAGAGGTGGAAATGAGCTGCATGCTTGGCGGAGGTCTGCGCACTCAGAGTACTTCTCTAGTTTTTGTGTTTTGTAAATAGTATGTACTCAAGGTAAAACATTTTGGCAAAAGCAAGGAACTGTTAAAACTCAGTGACATTTCATGTACTGCTTTATGAGGTATTCTGCATGAGGTATATGGCCTATTTGTAGTACAGTACCTATGTACAGTGTATGTTTCTTGAGCACTCGGCAGAGTGGATTTGGCACAATATAAGACATATATTTTTATAATTGATATTACATGTATTATTATTATTATCATTATTATTATCATCATCATCATCGTTACTACCTCCGCCAAGGAAAAAAGCTGTTTTAATTTGGCGTTGGCTTGTTTCGTTGTTTGTTTGTCTGTTTGCAAAATTATTCAAAAAGGTGGGAACGGATTTGAATTATACTTGCAAGAAAAGTTGATAATGACACAAGGAATAGGTGATTACATTTTGGTAGTGATCCAGAAATTTTAAATGGATTTTTGAAGGATTTTTTTTATCTTTTTGCAGAAAGAGTCAATGAACTTAAGATTTCAAGCTGCGCGTATTTGAGGTTTGCATACGCGCTCTGAAGGGCATGCTCTGCTCAGGCAAGGCACCGCATAACTGGAAGCTGATGACGTAGACAAAAGGCTTCTATTGGGAAATTGGATGATTTTCAACATGTATACTTTACAGGTGGAAATGAGCTGCTTGGTGGAGGTCTGCGCTCTCTGAGTGCTTTTCTAGTTATTGTTATTACAATTTACAGTCATATGACAAGTACAGCTCCTGTGTCTCCAGGCCATACTATGACTCATTCAAATAACTGCAATTTTTTCCTATGTCTCCAGTTGTTCACATCTTAATTGATCTATTAAATGCTTTTGTGTTCTTATGTTTTCATTTGACAAAACTTTCTTCAGTGATATATATTCTCCTCTGAAGACCGAATTTCACTGGTTTCATTCAAAAGCTTCTTTTACTCCCCTCCCCAATTGAGAAAACATTTAAAGCTTCCGGGACTAAACCACAGGTTTTGACAATGGATATCATTTGAGCCTCCTACATCAATCATGACAAGGCATATGTTACCATGGAAACCCATCACTGACAAATTACATCAGTAAATTTTCTGTCAGTTCACTGGGGTAAGAAGACCCTCATATCCTAATCCAAAGTCCCCAACCTGCAGGAAGGTTTGGAAGAGACAAACTCTGTGAAAGAGGATCTTTGTTCTCTGGGGTTCTCCACCAACCATTAACCCCTGACATTATCAAGCATGGGAACGATAAACTGTCAGCACAGGAAAGATGTTGAATAAATTGCTACTAAGCCATGTATCCATATATTATTTAATCAATGCCACAGTCAAACATACATTTTTTTTTTCTGTTTGTTTTGCTTTTTTCCAGCTTTGCCAGGCACTGGTTGCTAAAATCATAAGTGGTCAAAGCTTCATGTGTGATATGAAAAAAAAAGAAAAGAAGGGATTTTACTCTGGAAACAAGCTCCAATTTTCTAATCCGAATGATCACAGCAGTTTATGCCTGAAAATGGCTTCATACATTTTATGTCTTTTGACTGATCAGTAAATAGTCATTATAATTTTATCCTTTTTTTTTTTATTGAAACAGCTATGCAAAGCTGACTGAGAAAAGTTTCTGAATACAGCACAAACCATATTGGGTCCTTAGGAAAATTACTGTGTCTTCACAAGTAGGACAATGAAGTGGGAATATGATGGTTGGTAGTGACAAATAAACACTGTACCCTCCATATGGCCTCTTTGCACCTCTTGTGTAATCATGGGAATAATGTTACTGTTGTCCGCCAAAGCAATTGTTGCTTATTTATCCATAACTTCGCAAAGTTTAGCTTCAAGAGTATAGGCCATTTAAATTCACTTGTTTTTTTTTTTTTAATTCTTCAGCGTGAACCCATTAATCAGAAGACACAAATCCAAGAAATTAATGTCAAGACTGCCAAATCACCCGATGGTTGGCCTCTGAATCTATAAACTTGCACAACTCAACCTCGACACTGTACCGAATCAGAAGAAAGCAGCCTGAAGCCTTGAAGTCAGGCTAAGTCATCCTGGGAAGTACGTGTGTCCTGTGCACTGCGTGCTGAAGTGAGAGGTCAAAGTTGAAGACCTGCACATGCCAGGAGGAGAGACGACACCTCGGCCTGCGGATATGATGATACCACGGAGCAAACTGTAAATCGTTGCTGTCTAGCTACAACAAGCATGTTTTCACTTCAAACTAGTGAGAGGAGAGTGCTTCTTGTGGGTCACTCTTTTCTTGGTGTGTTCTCATGCTTCCATTATCAAGGTTCACAGAGCATCCTCAGATGAACCATTGTGCAGCAGCACTTTTACTTGAAAAAAAGTCACCCATAACCATCTGCACGTACGAAAGATGAGTGGTTGACTCTAGTGCAGCAAGATGGAAGGAAAAAAATATCAATATTGGTTTATATTCCACATCTGCACTGTTTTTATTGACCATGTGTAGATTTATGGCGGTACAGGTAGTGTGTTTATGAAGGTGAATTTCATTGAAAATATAGTAAAACTTCAAGATCAAACTTTCACGGAGCAAAGCAACTTCTTGGTATTAATCCCTTTCATGTTTGACTTTAACACACATGATTTTGGGCCACCATCTTCAAATACATAATGGCAGAAGTCACCATCTCCATCACTGTCATGTATCAAAACAGACATTTGAATCAAGAGTGATTGTAAGATGTAGATGCTAGTACTGCTGGAAGGGCTGTTTTAGTAAGCAAATCTCTTGTGGATGAAGTGCGTAAGGCTTGCCATGATGCAAGTCATTGCTACTGTAGCCACATTCACACACAAGAGTTATTGGTTTTATGCATCATGATGCTAAAATCGATATTATTGCCACTGCGTATCAGTCACACAAGCTGTGCAGGGCAAGTACCGCAAGAGTTTCCATAATTATTAATAAACAAACAAACAAACAAACAAAAAACAAGTGAGATTGATCTTCACATTGCAGTACGTACAACAAAAGTTTATACTGTAAAACATGATATATTTGCGGCATGAATTTTTTCGCGAATTGGAGCCAACGGCCTTTTTTGCGGCATGAAATTTTCGCGAATTGCCACTGGCATCCATTGCATATAGTGTAGACAAGAACTTTCGCGTGCATTTTGATTTCGCGAATGTTGGCGCTCACGAAATTCGCGAAATTAAAATGCACGCGAAAATTCCTCGTTTTACAGTCATTTTTTTGTGTGTCCACACACAAAAATTGATGACGGTTTCGGCAACATTCAGCAACATGTTGCAAAAATTAGTTAACAAAGAACAAAGAACAAAAGCAGTTGTGATCTTAACAAATTTAATTTGTGGAGGGAGACAAAGTGAAGAAACTCGCAACTGAACCTTCACCCCTCTGAATAGCATCTTTCAAAGAACATTATGTTGGGTAGACCTATATGTGAATGGGGCTATTGCTGCAACCATTCACCTCCCATTTATTCATCAGTCCTACAAAGGTACAAATAGTCTTTGCTGTTAAATATACGGGTGCTGTTCGTTATTCCGAAGGTTTGATATTCCGAAGGTTTGTTATTCCGAAGGTTTGTTAATCCGAAATACCCTATACCTAGAGGTTCGGTAATCCGAAAATGAAAAAGGGTTCTTTAATCCGAACATTTGTGGCGTTATTCCGAAGATTTGTTCATCCAAAAATGAAATTCGGAAAAACGAACCCTCGGAATAGGGAATCTTCGGACTGAAGAGCCTTCGGAATAAAGAACCTTCGGAATAACGAGCTGAAACCAAATATACTGGTATCTTTTTCTCTTGTTTTTTTCATGATAAGGACTTACAGACCATTCTGTTTTTCTCCTTGTTTTTGTTCCTTGTCTTAAGAATGCAGAAGAAGACAAAAAGGAAGGGGAAGGGACCTTGAAGTTGTGCATGTAGGGGACCTTGAAGTAGCTTAGCTATAAAAGTTGTGCTTCTAGTATTTTGTGAGTAATCAAAACCACTTTTCTGCCTGTTTTTCCAGATGCTGTAAGGTTAATTGCTTTTCTGGTTTTCTTTGCAGAATTTTGGGTTGCTGATCAAGTGCATGCTTATCCACGTATGCATTATATACCTAAGGGCCCGCTTCATACCCAGCAAAACTTATGATTGCTGCCAAAACATTTTACATCATTGGATAACATTTGCTTGACCTTGCTCTAAGAACAACAACAACAAAAACTATTTTGGGGAAAAAAAAACTGTTTTGCAAAAAAAAACAAAAAAACAGCAACTGTGATTAAAGCAGTTTGAAGTTGTTCAATCACCATTGTAGCAGGGTTGATTATTTTTTTAAGTTGGTCAGATAGCAGCTGCAGCTGGCACTAGCCAAGTCTTTTGTACCCTAACAAAGGCACTGGCATTCAACAATTCCGACCACATGGTTCCAAAACACAAGCAGAGGGAACCCTCCAACAAAGCACATTGCTGGAAGAACAAACCGGTTTGTAACCCGGCGCTCTATTGGTTGACTGTAATCACTTAGGCCACACCCCCTTCTGTCTAGACTGCTACCATAGGCTCTGATATGATGAGATTGAGACTTTTTCTATATCTTTCTCTCTCTGTCTCTTCTGTACTTTGTATTTCTGTGAGTCAGAACCTGAAATCTTGAGTGGTGAATGGACTTCTCTGTGCAGCAACCTTGCACGAAGTTCAGATGGTTGTGAAGATAGCTTGTTATCTCCGCACAGATTTACACCTGGTTGTTCAACAACTATTCCGCAGCCAGAGTGCCTTGTAAATTCATACCCTCATCAGTTATCTTATTACAGTCTGTTGCAGATTGGCAAAATCAATTGCCCATGAATTGCCTACATCCACCAGTGTATGAAAAGTCACTGTGTAAGGATTAATTCATTTAATTTCTGTCTTCCTGCAGAAAAGTGTCATCTCAGAAGATAAACTAATCTTGTGCATGATGTGGAAATGATCTTCAAGTGGGGGGAAAAATATCAGACAAAGCAGGTAGTGCCAAATTTGCCACATGAGTTGCACAATTGCACAACTACTACAGTGGAATGGCAAGGCATAGCCCTATCAGGAAGGTGGGAAGAAACCCACCTCCCTGGCCATACTGTTACTGTAAAACACAACATTTTTGCAGCATGAAATTTTCGCAAACTGGAGCCGACAGCCTCTTTCGCAGCATCAAACTTTCGGGAGTTGCCTCTAACATTTATATAGCGTACAGTGTAGACAAGAACTTTCACATGAATTTTAATTTTGCGAATCTTGTGCATGCGAACATTCCTTGTTTTACAGTATCCTCATCCTGCAAGTGCCACTCTGAGGAAGCACGCCTTTACTGAATCTTATCAAGGTGAAACAAAAATAAAAAAAAAAATAAAAAAAGAAGATACTACAGCGCTGTCAGTAAGACTTGATTAGGCAAAAAACATAAGACTTTTGTATTGGGAAAAAAAAAAAAAAAAAAAACCTGATTCCCCCACAAATTTTGTCCAAGAAGTTATGCAAACAAATTTTCTAGCAAATGAAACTTATGTGATTCAAAGTTCCTTTAAATATTACGTACTCATGTAAGCATTACTTTTACTTTATATTACTTTATATGGAAATAAAATCATTTTGAATTGAATTTAGTTTCACGAGATGTTGTTTTTCATGAATGGACACTGGTGCTGATGCACTATTACCCCAGTGCTCCAACAGTGATTCACAAAATTTGTGAAAATCAAACTCTCATGAAAATTACAACTTATACAGTACTCTCCATAACAGACTCCTGTTATTTGATTGAACACCCTCTATGAAAGAGAGTAAAATATCCTCATTTCCACTGTGCTTCCTCTTCCTGTTTGTGTTTCTTTTCCTTAATGTGCATATGTCTAACTTATTTTTCCACCTTCTTTATCTCTCCGATAAAGTACTTTCTTGTTTCACTGCTGGCTTTTTCGCTGTTTATTTTTCAAAGGGCTTACCGTGCATCAGGTTAGACCAAGCCAAGGAACACAGGCAGGTGCACCAGATAATCAGGGGTGTCCTCGTTTGGCCCTTTGTCCACAAGATGGGCAGATGTCGGTCATGTTTGCTCAGGAGTGGAGGTCACTCCCAGTGAGCAGTTGGTCCCAGGTGCATCACCTGACTGACTGACATGGCTGGTCTGGTCTGACCGGTACACTTGCATGGGTCCTCATGGTGAGAGGTCAGTGTCAAGGAGTTGTCTTTGACCCCCATTTCTTGTCACTGTTCTGCAAGGGACAGTGCAGGCCAAATGGAAAGATGATATTAATTCTTGAAGCTTTGCCGTTATTTAATACCAAACTGGAATACTCTTGAAGTGTGAAAGCAAGTTTGTGATACAAGAAATTGTTCACACTACTCGGAACAGTTGCAATGTTAGTTCTGATGATACAGATCGTGAAGTTTCTAGAAATATGGTGCATGCCCTGCTTGCTCATTTAGTCATTCCCAGCATGCTCTTTGGTTCACGTTCGATGTACTGATGGTGGCGTCAATACAGTATCATGCAGTGCGTGCAATCTTAGTACAACTCTATGATACAACCATTCATACATTTATTTGGCATGCTCTTCAGGGAAAGCAGATATTACATGAATAAAGTCAGTATTTTTTTGCTGTGTGCGTTCTCTTTACAAAACACCTAGCAAAGTTTCATGCGAAGTTAAAGAAACTTTACACTGACTAGTAATTTTTCTTTTGAACCAACTCGGGTTTGATTTGGTATAGTTTGCTGGGCAGCTTTCTTGATAACTTCCCAATGTTTCTGACATTGTGATTTTTCTATCTCAAAGTCAATGGCCCTCTTATTAACGTTCTGAAGGATCATTGCCTAGATTCTGTATTGTGCTTTACCGGTTCTCGGGTACAAATACCGTATAATGCAATAAAACAGGCACACGGAAAACACACACTCTCACTGAAATAGAAAGGGCTCATAAAGTACAAATGCTTTATAGCATTACCTGGCAAGTATCAAGAGGATAGATTTGTTAAAAACATTTATCTTGTTGACAGCTGTAAACACACAGAGCTTACAATATTCCTTTTCCAGCTGTCTTCTTCAGCTTCTCTTCCCAAAATTACTTTTGTATATCAGGTTGTTGTTTTGTCCTTTTTTTTTACCACACATCTCTTTTCCTGTTATTTGTACCACTTAATAATCTCGGTCAGTTACTTTCTGATTTTCTTTGTCTCTTGTTGTGAATCTCTCTCTCTCCCTCACTTATCCCTCTCTTTCTCTTCCCTCGTTGTTCCTATGTGATCTGCTTTCCCTATCAGCGTCCCCGCCAAGTTGGGGTCTATTTTGGGGAGATAAAGAGGAGGTAGGCAGGTGTGCTCTTGATATCCTGTCCAAACCTCGTTGAGTGAGGGCACCGTCACAAAAGGAGAGGAAAAGCATGGAGTTCATCCTCGGGTCAGTGTCAGTGGCAAACAATTGAGCCCTCTGTATTTCCCTCTTGTTCCAGGATAAGGTCAGTGTCCAACCCACTCCAAGATACACATGCATTTGTCAATGTCAAGGGTATGATAGTCTCCTGGGGTTGATTGAATAAGGGATATAAAAGGTATATTGCCAGCTACCAAGGGACTCTTTAAAGTCTGGCGAAAGGGCAGCATTGTCTTATGGTTCAATAGCATGGCAATGTCTGGTTATCATCACAGATGGCATCTTACGTCTGCCAGCGCTCCTATCTCCTATAGAATTCATCTGCTAGCATTAGAGTAATGTGTCACAAGATTTAAATTCAATTGCCTTCCTGTTATTTAATGCTGCCAAAAGGAAACCTATACTACAGCATCTTGTCAGTTTTCATCAAGTTTGTCATTAGGCCTGTCTTCATCAGAATGAAGTTTCAAAATAGCATGCTATTTTGTGTTTAGGAAATTAGCCCAATGTCATATTTACTCACTATTTGTGTAATGAAGACTCAAATAGCACACTATTTGATCAGGCAAAATTTTCCCCCCAAATCTTGATCTAGTTTATGAAATAGCACACTAATTTGTGAATAAGCACGCTTTATAGGTTGTGTCTCCATCAGCCCAAAATTTTCTCGATCCTATCATTTGAACAGCGCGCCAAGCCCACAGAACTCTACCTAGAGTTCTGTGGCTGAGCAAGTTGAGCCAAATAATGATGCAAGGTACTGTACAGATGCGTCAACTTTGGGCTAATTTCCCAAGCAAGCTGTTTTCGAGCTGATGAAGATGCTTGTATGTAATATCTGGCTTTTTTCATAAACCGCAAAATAGCCTGCTGGTTTGAACTTCGGTCTGACGGAGACTTGAAGATTGTCATAGCTAGAGTCACTATAGAGCCCTTTCTTTGCAAACTAATCCTATCACACTTTGTATGAAGATGGGATGTGCTTTCCAAACTGCCAATGTTAGATTTAAACTCAGACTTCCCAGGAGTTCATCTCCAGCATAGAAACAGTTCTTTCAAGTTGCTTTTACATTCTTTCAATGCTTAGGACAATTTCATGTTCCTCTAACGTAAAAATACAGTTCCTGACATTGAAAGAAGTACTGAGTATACTGCCTTTAAAGGGAAATTTGCCCAAAGTGTAATAAGGTGTAGATTTGTGAAATGCAACAAAGAAAAAAAAAATACGAGAAAAACTTGGTGAAAGTTTGAGGCAAATCAGAGTGATACAATGATGATATGATATGATCAGGATAGATGTTTGCATTTAATACATCATGTTACTTTCATGAACAAGTTTTTTTTGTGTGTGTGTGTGTTAAAAAAGAAACATGCAAACTAACAAACAAATGTACACAAAAACCTTGCGCAGACATGACCGTGGCAGCATTGATGGGTTGGAGGGGGGGGGGGGGGGGGGGAATAAAACACATTGCCATAAACCAGACAATAATGAGTTGTACCTGTACTTTATGTCTGCAAGTTCTCTAGCACTTTGCACAGATTGGAAAGCGACAGGTTTAAATGGAGGTCAAGTCTGGGGTTGTCGGAACTTAAAGATAGAGTTTACTTTATGAAGCAGTGATTTTAAAAAAAAAAATGTTATGTTATCACATTTAATGCATATGTGGAGGTCAGTTGTATCACTCGTCAAAACATATGAAAATTTGGCAATAAAACCTAAAATATAGGTAGATATCACTGTTTTCTCATTAAATCATAACTATAGACAGTCTAAAAACAATTTCATAACATCTATTGTTCACATTTTGTATATTTAACAATATTTATTGATTATACTGATTCAAATTTTTACAGTGCTTGTTTCTATCCCTATCTCACATTTTAGAACTATTTTAAAGCACTAATGCTGGGATTTAGTTTCATCTGCAAATGGTAAATTATGCCTTTAAAGCTGGTTGCCATGTCGCCCACTTGCACTTAACCCTAACTCAAATTGTGAGTAAAGGTTGACAGTCAGAGTGTAATATTTGCAAACCTCCAAAGTCAATTCACTTCTCATTGCGGAATGAAATTGCTTGGAGCAATCAGTGTTTTAAGAAACAGAGACTTGTTGAGTTACAATTTAATCGGTATGTAAGTACTGTTCATTTGCTGCCCTCGTTTGCCTTAAAAAAAAGACACAAATTTTCATACTGAGTTATCACACTTTTCACAAGTATGTCAATACTGTAGTTAGCATAAATTTATCACCCTCCTGACTCTAAGTGAACCCAAGTTGATGATTAAAAAAAGAAAAAAAATGAAAACGGACATGACAGTGTTAAAGTACATACTTTAATTCAAATGCAGCCAATAGTTCCTAACAAAATGTTTTGATTATTAGTATACTTCAGCCTGGTAAAAGTGATTTTAGAATTACATTTTGTAAACTTGGTATAAATGAAGTGACATTTAAAATCATATCTGGAATGACATGCAGGTCCTAACAATGACCATGTTTATAAACATATTTTGTAGTTCTTTTCAGATGCAGCTAATAATTCCACACAGAAGTAAGAACAGCATATTCTCTGAAGTTGAGATATTCTTTTTAAAAAAATATCTACATTCATTTCTTTTTAAAGGGACTGTACAGTACTGGTTTAGGTGGGGATTCATGTTTTGAACATTCCTAAGTGAGATAATGAAAAGCCTCTTATGAAATATGAAAGAGCATGTAATTTTAAGAAAGATTCAACGTTTATTTGATGAAAATTGGTTTTCAAATGGCTGATATATCCAGACAACTGCTAATAATAAAAGGCGACATGCCACAACTTTATTAGGATCTCTTTGTTTTACCTTGTTTTTGGATATCTCAGCCATTTCAAAACCGATTTTCATCGAATAAACTTTTGATACCCCTTAGAACTGCATGCTCTTTGACATCTCATAGAGTGGTTTTTTAATATCTCGCAAAACGCTAAAAGCTAAATCCTCACCTCTACCAGAACTGTACACACCCTTTAAATGTGTGTATGAACAATTGTAATTTGTAAATGTTCTGATTATTCATCTGCTCGTTAAATTTCCAAAAATAAGACACAGTGAATTATTTTGTGTTTTAATACAGTATTCCATGGAAATTCAAGTTCTAGTAAACACAAAAAAGTTTATGGTGTTTTTGATTGGGATCCTTGCCTGACAGTAATTTCTGTGAGACTCAAGTTTGCACCATCCTGCCATAGATCACCTAGTTATGTATTCCTTTTCCTGCATTTCAGAGTACACGTTATAAGACTTCCCGACTTGCAAAATTCACAAAAATGAAAGCCTCGTGAAATATTCAGCGAATACAGTACATGGTTCTTGACTTGAACATGCTGTGATCATCTTGTGCAATGCACAATATCGAGTGTAGGTCTATATGTTTTGATGCAGTCAAGTGTTTTGTGCAGCTCCGACTGCCAAATTCCCATTTGATATATTCTGTGTTCACAGTTTCCTGATGACATCACAAATTTCGTGGGTCCAGACAGTGATCCCAATCACCACCAAAAGCTAATTACCTGGTTCTTGTTCCCTGCCAAACAAATAACCTCCTTGACGGATGTAATCAACAGTACCTAACTAGTTTTGCTTTTGATTGCAGGCAGTTTGGCCACTTGTGTCACAGTTCATCTGTTGTCACAGATGGTAGTACACTTTTGGCTCTTTGAGTTGACGGAATAGAGTCCTTCATATTTGATGCAGCCTGTGATCCGCTTCATACTGTCTCATTCCTCAATATGACTGGAGATTATATGTGACAATGGAAATAGAATATGTAAAATTTCGGTTTGCTCCTGGGAAGAAGTCTTGTGGTTATGAGTAAAAAAACATCCTTTCAAAGTTTCATGAGACATCGACTTCATTAGGTTTTTTTTTTTTTTTGGGGGGGGGGGGTAAATGTAACGTTAAGAATTATAAATATGTTTGAATTCCTTCTTAGGAGAAGATTACCTACTTTTTGCTCAAAACGTTCAATTTATAAATACTCTACAGGGCTTTCACCAATTCTTTCTATATTTAATTCCTCACACAATCATTCAAGTTTATTGTTACATTTTCTGCCTGATAAAGGCTTTATAATTTGATCAGTCCATGCTCTATCAGATAGGACCAAGCCACTACATCATGAAAGGACTTTGATATTTGACAGAGGGAAATATGAACATTTCAATGTTTTGGCAGGATATTGTTATTTTAATCGTGATATTCAAGGCATTAATCCTGTAAGCATGTCAAAGCATTTTCCTGTGTCAGTTTCCTGTTTAGACGAGCCCAAAATGGGAAGAACAGCTCTATGTTGGTAATGGATGGACATATGGTACATTTCCAGCACATTGGATAACAGCAAATGGTACTCTTGACACTTGTTTGTTTACAAAAACAGAGAGATTTATGCTGATAAATTCTAAATAATCTAGCTATTTTAGTGGGGGTTTTTTTCAGCTTTACTCTTGCATATAAAATCTCATCGCATCTTTATCTGTGTATTATGACAGCTGTCTTGGACAAGGATATGCTGTTAACCCTGCGAGCTTTGTGTTCTAGATGCTAGTTTTTATAAACAGCCACTGAATTCAGAGCCCGTAGAATAATTAGGCAAATACTGCTGTCCCATGCCATGAAGAACAAGAGACCTTGAAACAAAACAACGAAGAAAAACACCAAGAAATGTAAAAAGGGAAGCACCTGACCAATATTTTCAGATAAATACGATCATCCTTGGTTGTGTTCTAACCCTCCTCATGGTACAGTTCTAATCCAAGTGATTGGATTTCACAACTTTTCCTTGGGCTCACAGCAAACACTGTGGCATGAAATTAATACAGCTTTCACTCTCGATAGCTTTGTCCTTTGAAGGTTGCACTTAAACCAAGGCCATCGAGCACCGAAAATTACCAGGTATCGTGGAAAATCTTGAGTCATGGTTTAGTGCTAGGACAGAATATGACTTTTGAGTATAGCATCAAATTATCATCGTGAGAGTTTAGGATGGGAGTGGAAATCCCATCTTTTGACACTTCCTCCGTGTCACTCTAGCAGGAAACCATTCAGCCAGTAAGAGACATCTACAGCTATACATGATCAGGTAAACAATTTAAACCATGTTTGTATATCATGGGTCCGTTTCACAGTCAATTACTGGCCCGCGTTAATACCAGCTGCATTAATTAACAGCTACACCCATAATTCCTGGGGAAATTACTTCAAAAGTACAAGGGGATAAAAAAAAAAGGACACACACACACAACAAAAATAAAACATACCAAGTGATAATCGACTAATATAACTGCAGTCAAATACTGCAACAATACCACTAGGATCACTATCATTTGATGTTGATGCATAATATTGAACTTTGGACCACTGAAATGTTTTTGTTCGTAATATCAGGTATTTCACCGAATAGGGAATGAAAATGAAAGAATATTAAAGGAATAGGACAGCAAAATCATCTCATTACTTTTTTTTTTCCACTGACAGATGACCTCCACAAAGTTTTACCTAGTTTAGTACCCCTTTCATACCAAACTTCTTCAGACGTCACCCGAGCGCACTCTAGACCAACGTCTGGTGTGTGATTCGTTAAGTGAACAAGAGGTGCAGGCAGAGCACCGTTTCATACCAGAGGCTAGTCTGGAGTGCGCTCGGGTGAGCTCGGCACACACAGCACGTTGTAAAATTATTTCTTCATGTCTTACTGCACTATATTACACCCTTAAAATCAAGTCAAACTATCAATTAAGGCTTTAAGATTAAAAGGTCACACTTCTTAATTGTTGATTACAGACTATTGATATTGTCATCACTGATTTTAACATCATTACCTGCAAACACATTGCATGCTTGCGTACTGTACAGTGACTTGTGTGTACAAGTTAAACGTACATAATACAAAGCAAGCGTTAATGAGTTCCAGGATTTCCGGTTCCAGTCGACATCCACTGTTCTTCCACTGTTCGTGCTAGATGGTCTAGCACACATCACATCCACTGTTCACCCACTGTTCACCCGGGTGTCTTTTTTGGTATCCCTTTCATACCAACAGTGGTCTAGGGTGAAAAGTAGACAACCTCACAGGACGTCGTCCACTGTTCAGCGTCTAGTATGAAATGGGTACAGGTTCCTGCTCACTTACTCAGTGCAGGGAGGTTTCGTCTCGACCCCTGGTCAGTGCCCCCTCCTCTCCAATTAGTGATCAACTTCTTGTGCATGTGTATGGTGCTTTATACTGGTGTTTTTAAGTACACTGGTGCTATTCACACAAACATACTAGAAAACACATTAAAGGGATCGTACAGTTTTGGTTGAGACTTAACTTCAGGTTTTTATCATTTTTTGGTGAGATAGTGAGAAACCTCTAATGAAATATGACAGAGCATGTAATTCCAAGAGGGATTCAATGTTCATTTGATGAAAATGGGTTTTGAAATGGCCGAGATATCCAAAACAGAGCGATTCTAATAAAGTGTGGGACCAACACTTTATTACAATCATTTTGTTTTACTTTGATTTTGGATGTTTCAGCTATTCCAAACCCAATTTTTATCAAATAAACTTTGAATTCCTCTTAAAATGGTATGCTCTGTACTATTTCATAAGTGTTTTCTTGGTATCTCGCAAAAAAAGTTAAAGCCCAATTTTCATCTCCACCAATACTGTACCATCCCTTTAACATTAGGAGTTTATGCCAAAGGTTGGGGGCAATTGAGGAGAAGGCCTGGTCACCATAACAAGTTTTTAGAGTGGTCATTTAGAGTAGTCATGGCAGCTGCCTGGAGTTGAGTGTGACTACAGTGTGAGATGCTTTTCAGACAAAAGGACGATGTACTGGAATTGGCATATTAACTTGCAGTAGTACCTGACCATAACCTTTAGTTTTTTTGTTTTTTTTTGTCTGACCATACTTGTAGTTTCACCTGGTTTTCTTCTTTTCGTTTTCAGAAGCAAAGTTACTGTAAAAGTGGAAATTTTCGCGGTGTTCAAATTTTCGCGCATTTCGCGCAACCAGAAACTAGCGCGAAAATAAAAGCACGCGAATATTTTTGCTTGCCATATGTGCCTGTGCGCGATGTCTTGATTCCGCGGAATTAAAAACACGCGAAACTCTTCCGACCCGGCCAAGCGCGAAAAATTAGTCACGCGAAAATATCCACTTTTACAGTACTCCTTTAATTCCCTTCTAAGGGTAGAGTCTCGCCTTGACCTCAGCAGGGCAGTTGAAGTGTTCACAAATTGTGGGATTTTCATGTTTTGTCAGTGTAGTATTGTTGTTGGTTTTTATGCCTCCGCCACGAAGTGGTGCCGGAGGCATTATGTTTTCGGGTTGTCCGTCCGTCCGTCCGTCCGTCCGTCCTTCCGTCCGTCCGTCCGTCCGTCCTTCCGTCCGTCCGTAATGAATTTTGTGGACAAGGTAACTATCGAAACCTGTTGAGGTATCCTAATGAAACTTGGCATGTATGTGTATTAGGGGGTGAAGTTGTGCCTATCAACTTTTGGGTGCACATGCTCAAGGTCAAAGGTCAAAAGGTCAAGGTCAAATACATAAAATGTCACTATTTCCAACATATCTATTGAATGCCTGAAGATATTTTCTTGAAACTTAGTGTATACATGTATTACCCAATTAAGATTCTCTGGTGAAAGTTTGGGTCATGAGGTCAAAGGTCAAAGGTCAAAAGGTCAGGGTCAAATACATAAAATTTCACTATTTCCACCATATCTATTGAATGCCTGAAGATATTTTCTTGAAACTTAGTGTATACATGTATTACCCAATTAAGATTCTCTGGTGAAAGTTTGGATCATGAGGTCAAAGGTCAAAGGTCAAAAGGTCAGGGTCAAATACATAAAATTTCACTATTTCCACCATATCTATTGAATGCCTGAAGATATTTTCTTGAAACTTAGTGTATACATGTATTACCAAATTAAGATTCTCTGGTGAAAGTTTGGGTCATGAGGTCAAAGTTCAAAGGTCAAAAGGTCAAGTAAGAATATTAAAACTTCTTTTTTTTCTCCGTACCTTGGAAAATTGTTCAAGGTATCTTCATGGAACATAGTATACACATGTACTGACTGGAAGTGATTATCTAGAGAATGTAGGGTTCATGGGGTCAAAGGTCAAGTGCAAGACTTCAAAATTTTACTATTACCCTCATATTTATGCAATGCCAGCAGGGTTATTTTTTTACACTTGGTGTATGCATGTGTAACCTAATAGAAATTCTCTGGAAAGTTTTTTTTTTTTCTCTTTTTGCCTCAAAGGTCAAAAGGTCAAAGATCAAGTGAAAGTGCTGAACTATCTTTTTCCTCCATATCTCGGAAGTGGCTCAAGTTACCTTGAAACTTAGTACATATTATGCATGTTCTACCTGAAAGTAATTATCTTATGAATTTTAGGGTCAAGGGCCAGATGAAAATGGTAACAATTTACTATTCAATTCAGAAATTGCACTTTTTCTCCACACCTGTACCTTGAAAATTACTCAATGCCTAAATGTATGAATGGGTCAAAGTCAAGTTAAAGTCCTTAAATCCCTAGATACATGCTCTCTTATTCATCCAATTAAACCTATGTCAAGGAAGGTGAACATTCAACACATTTGTGACAAACTTGTCATTCCAATATTTTGCCAATTTTGTGGAAATGTAATCACACAGTGTCCACATGTACTATCTAGACCTATTGGGAAAATCATGCATTATGGCGGAGGCATACCAGTCGCCAAAGCGACATTTCTAGTTTTTTTCTTCATTTCATTATGTCATACATGGCTGCCATAAAATTCCAGGTTATCAACACATTACCCCTCAGTGCACTGTGGCTGTGTTGGTGATATCCCCAAACACACATGTGCACACACACACCACCCAATAAAATCCTAAGTGTTTTTAAGTGTTGCTTGCCGGAAATTACCGTCTCTTGCCAGTGTGATATGAATATGCAGGAAATGGAGTATCTGTCTGAGCTCACCCAAACTTCCCCATAAACATCCGCTGGAGTATTTTGTCCTCCAAAGCAACAGCCATCCAGCGGGGGCTTTCTACGTTTTTACAAAATATTATCCAGGTGTATGCCATTCGGCATGATGCCTCCTCAGTGTTGATTTTAGCCAGTCATGACATCAGCATCATTGGGGGTGGGGGGGGGGGGGAGGGGGGATGGATGTGTCCCCCTTCCAGCAAGCAAAAAACTAGAGAAAGGGAGAAACTTTGGTGGACTATCAGAGGTGAATGAAAAGGGCTTACCCCATACAAATACCCATTTTATATTCAAAAATGTATGGTACATGATTGTTTCAGACTGTCATAAAAATGCTTTGTGGTGGCTGGCTTTCATCATGAAGTATTTTTCCAATAATTTCAAATGACTTTTATGTGCTTTGGGATGATTTGAGATATTGTGTAAAACAGCATTGCAAATACAATGTAGGCCTACCTTGTCTTTCTTTCACAAACCCCTGATGGCCCATTACATTTCCTGTTAGATATATTTGAGACTGATGATTGATAACGACCCATTCAAAATTCACCGGTCCATCTAACATCAATACAATTTTTGTTTCACTGTAATTCAGCCATGTCTCTGTAATTGTTCCCATGTGACTTCCAACCATAATCCAATACTTTTCCGACGTCATTACACTGCTTTTAACTTCCTCAATAATTATCAAGCACCTGCTGAACCATGCGTTAACTGATCCTTTCTTGGCAGCTCAAATACATTGTCCTTAATCGCCAGTGTGTACATTTTCTTCTCTTTTTATGTGTTCTGCTCAGAATGTTTCTCCTGTAAATTGATCACCTTGGATCAAAATGCCTACAGGAAGATGGAACACATTTTTTTTTTTCCAGTACATTACAACACTCTAATGAAGTACAGGAAGAAAAATGATTGAAGCATTTGACTGCCAATATTACAAAATGCCCCTTCCATCATAATATGCCACGCAGTTGATATTTCTGACACATCAATCCGTCCGTGTGGGATTTGTTTGTCCATCTTTTATAAGAGGGGAAGGGGAGAACTGTTAATCATCATAAATATGAGTAATACCATAACATGCTGAAATCATCATATCATATTCCTTTCTTTCCCAGCACTCTCAGCACTCTCTCTCCTCCTTTGCTGAGTCACGTCATAATTTCCAGCCCAATTGTCCTTGATCTAACCTTAGCACATGGGGGTTTTTCTACTGATATTGGTGTGAAGTTCTCATGTAGGCAATTCTCAGCTTGTTTGGTTCCATTTTTATCTTATTCAAGAGGGAATATCATTTTGTTCATGTCTGAAATCATTCATCAAATATGAGGCATTATGAGTCACAAAGGCTGTCTGCTGGTTATCATTTCTAGTCATCAAACTTTCCTTAACTTCTGGAATGAAGACAGAAACGTCTTCAAACTGCCTCTTAAATCAAACTGACTTCAATCATATATTTTCCTCATCTTGAAATGAAGACATAGCTTAATTCCTCTGATGGACAGCATCCTTTAAATGTTTCATTCCCCATTTCTTATCATAATGCAGGTACATTGTCAATCACCCACTTATGCGAGCACATCCAGAAAAATGGTCAAGCCAGAGCATGGTTATTGTGTTATAACAATTTTCTTACAGATGGTGTATTCAGTTTAGATTCATACCTTTATCTTTTTAAAACATTATTCTCTCTGTACTAGCTTACCGGGCAGGATTTTATCTGCTAAACAGGATTTTATCAACATCCAAATATGAATTTGGTTTAAATCAGAGATCGAGCCCTTGAATTTATTTCAAATTGACTGGATTTACCCATATATTCTTTGCTTTAGTCAAGTATGACCAGGAAAGCAGAGTGCCATTGGAGGTTAGTTTCTAAATGGGAGCTGATTAAAGTGCATTCAAAACAAAGGGCTGCATTGAAATCATATCTTTGATGAGTAACTCAGCCCTGCTTTGATAGAAATTCTCTGGCAGTGATCTAAAGTGAATGTGAACCTAAAGCATTTGCCCACAAAGCTCTGTTTTGTTGTTTGTGTTGTTGTTGTTGTTGTTTTCACATTACTTCCAGTGTTCCAGAAATGGATTTCACCAAATTCTTCATGAATTTCATGCCTGCAATTCCTGAGCTTTCTTTCATTGGTTTTGTGTTAGTGAACATCAGGTATACCTTTGATTATAATGTTCCAAAGTGTTGAGAAGTCAGTTAAAATTTGCTTCCGAGTATTCACTGTCTGGCACACATTTACAATGTACAAAGTGTTTCTTGTTCATCTGTCCTTGACTGATTTTGATTCAGTTTGTTTCATCTAATAGGGCCAAGTAAGAAATTCAAAACACTAAAAAGGTTAGAAAAAAAAATCATCTACTCATAGTAACCCATCAGAAATATATAAATACAACTTCTTTTCAATTTTTCACCAGATATTCAGGGAATGTGGCCAATGCATAGTGATTTAGATCTGTTTAAGTAGGCCTACACAGAAATATCATCCGCCACAGCTCTTATATGATCTGAAGTGGATGTCCATAGCGTAACATCATCTTTGCCCTAAGATGTAAGAGTTACTGAGTGCTCTTTAAACATATATATATATATATATATATTTTGTATCAGACTTGTGTATTTTGTTGTTATTTTCGAACAAAATGCTAATACATTGTACTTCTTTTTTTCATTCAATTCAAGCCCATTATATAATACCAGTAATGCTAAAAGCAAATGACTTGAAAACTAAATGTCTTGAACAATGTTTATTTGGAATTAACATTGTCATCAGTGCACAAAGAATGTTTATTTGCTTGATCACTTTCTATTCCTTTTTTACTTGTTTTTGTTGTTGTTTTGTTTTGTTTTGTCTTGTTTTGTTTTGTTTTTGTTTTGTTTTTTGTTTTGTTTTTTTGTTTTGTTTTTTTTTTGGGGGGGGAGCTCATGAAGATGGTAAAAATTTCAAGAACAGTGACCACCACACAAAAAGGGAAGTGTTAGGGTTGGGTGGGGTGGGGTGGGGGAGGAGGAAGTGATCCCAGGATCTCAGGCTAGGGATGATGGTATCATCGTTAGGATGAGTAATAACCATGGCATATGACTGGCTCCTGGTGTGCTTGAATTGATGGAGGTGAGTTGTCAGGGGCTATGTTTACGGGTATGATGTCATGTTGTGAACAAAGTGCAGTCATCTGTGTCCTGGCTGGACATCAGCCATCTTGCCATTAACCCATCGTTTCTCAGATGACTGGTAATCACTCATGGATTTAATGCATAAAGCTGCCAGTTGCCATGCCCAGTGGGTTAAGAGGATACCAAGGGAAGGGAGAGGGGGAGGGACGGGCGTTGGAAAGGATATCTGGATGCTGGTTGACATAGCCATGACTCATGTTTGCCTGTGCCATTCCATGTTCTCTAGTGTCTATTTGGAGAAATTCCAGATGTGTGAGTTTGCTCCTTCACCTCCTCTGCAGTCTTGTGGACTGGAATGAGAAAAATATACTTACTCAGGAATAAAAAAAAAAGAGTTTGCGCTAAAAGGCTGCATCATGTTTTTGCTTCTGTAAGAAAAGATCTTCCTTGACTCAGTCTGGACTGCTTGCATCCAGACTAAAAGGAAACCCAAACCCCAAGAGCAATGTGGATTGAGTGAAAGCTGCAATATTAGTAGAACACATCAGTGAAAGTTTGAGGAAAGTCGGACAATCGATGCAAAAGTTGTGAATTTTTAGAGTTTTGGTGTTGGAACCGCTGGATGAGGAGACTATCAGAGATTATGACGTATGTGTGGACAACAATAAAAAAAAATATGAAGGGAATTCCACAAAAATTCATTTTTCTAGCATAATGAAAGAGCACTTTACTAACTGCTTTCAGAAAGCAGGGGGAATATAAGTTGATGGAATGTGTAATTTTCATGAAAAATGCATTTTTGTGGAATTCCCCTTATATTCTCTTTATATTGTTGTCCACACATGACGGCATAACCTCTAGTAGTCTCCTCATCCAGCAGTTTCAACGCCAAAACTTTAAAAATTCACAACTTTTGCATCGATTGTCCGATTTTCCTCAAACTTTCACTGATGTGTTCTACTAATGTTGCTGCTTTCACTCAATCCACATTTCTTTTCTCTTCGGGTTTGGGTTTCCTTTAATTCTTGTAATGTATTTTACATTGATCCCATCCCCCCCCCCCCCCCCCCCCCCCCCCGCTTGCAAGTAGAATGGAAACGACGAGCTAAAGATCACTTTGTTTGTATTTTCACTCATGATATAATGGCAAGTAGAATGTCGATTTGTGATGTGGTCCTCTTATAATGTATACACTGTTATTTTCACGAATGAGGAGATCACAAACATTTTCATGAGATGTTGTTTTCGCGAATTGACACAGAGGCCTTCATGAGTGCATTATTACCTTAGCGCATGGTGAAATTTTCGCATGTTGTTAAATTTGTGGTCCGACTGTGATTCGCGAATTTCGCAAAAATCAAACCCTCGCAAAAATAACAGCTTATACAGTAAGCACCAGGAGCATGTTTCCTCATGCTTCCCGGTTGATGAAGTCACTGAATGTGCAGCTATACAAGAAACGAATATTCTCTTTTAGGATGATTTGTGCAGTATGAAGTAGCTTTCTTTGTTCCACCAGAGCCTTATTGTTATTGTAAGTCATTCCCAGATAATTTTTGAAGAAAGAGTCATATATTCATGGCTTTTATAGACATAGAGGCTTTAAGTCATAGTATGATATAGAGCCTTCACTAATTTCCTTCTTTCTCTTTTCTCATGTTTCGCTCAAGAGGAATGAAGAGCTGTCAGGAAGTTTGAGGGTGTAGCAAGCAGAACATTGATAAAGGTACCGTATTACAAAGAGAAAGGTGTAGAGGAAAATAAGGAGGTGATACCTCATCCGTATCTGACAATACTTGTTTCAGAGCCAAGTTTGTTCCGACCTTGAACTTGGCACTCACTCGGTAGAAGATTCTGCCCGTAACTCTAGACCGCTCGCTAAAGTTATAGTCGATCACAAAACTGGCTGCTGTTGACAGCACTCTAATGCCATAATCCCGCAGTAAGCACGAACAAGCACTGGTGCATTTTGCTGTTCGGACACGAGTGGGCACAGTTTCCTATTTTGGGACCGGTCTGATCCAAGATATAGTGTATTCCCTTGAAGTTGATAAGTATATCTGGGTCAGTAATATAAAGCACACAATACCATGTGTTAGCATCAGAGAACAAAGGAAAGACTTTGCTGGTATTAGAGACTGTGATCAGAAAAAGACAGGTGTGATGAGTGGAATAAGGTCATAAAAGCCATGCATCATTTGAAGCACATTGAGCAGCCAATGTGCGAGAGAATGCTCATGTTTCTTTGTCATCATTTTTTTTGTTGAGGGGGGATGAGGGCCGAGGGGGGGGGGGGTATTGTGCCGCCTTCGGCTCATCATTTCATTGTATTGGGAGAATATTTAACACATTTGCAAACAAGGTTTTTAAAATCGTAATCACAATTGCTTCTTTGTTTTGATGGATGATACATTTTCTTGATAGCGTCTGATATTACAGTATGTGTCAGTTCGTTGTATGCAGTCATTTGTCATTTTGTTGAAAAAGGGGGCAGAGAGATTGATTATGGAGCCTTGAAAACACAAAACTATCACACATGGTCGATCATAGAACGAGTGCTTGACAATGGAGACAGACCGATGATGCATTATCACATGAGGAATACATCAATATATTTGAATTGCTAATAAGTTATCTTCTTGACGAGAGAAAGAGAGAGGGATGTACACATGTAAGTGAGAGTTAAAAAGAGAGCAAACAGCTTTGGTATCAACATCCCAAAACTTCCTGAGCTTTGTGTTTGATTTTGGGCAAATGATGGAAGGGAGACTCGAAAGAGAGGGAATAAAGAATTTATGGCCAAGCCGACAATAAAAAGCATAAAAATGATGCAGATAGAAAAAAAAATGTGACTACATGATTAGTCAGTCCTGGGAAAGTAGCTCTGTCATGGTAGAAAGAGTGGAAAGTGATGCCACAAAGGGAACCAGTAACTGATACATCATCTCAAATAAAGTCGACCATATTAGTGTGCAAATAGCAGGCTACTGGATGAGAGAGAGAAGTGGAGTGAATCAGACGTGACTCATGCCGCGTCCATCGGCGCAAGCCAGCCGAATAATGAGATGCGGTTCTCGTAGATGCTAGCCCCAGCATCCTCCAAGATGTTGACAACAACTCTTCAGGTGATGATTGAGGACGGTGTCACTATCTCGCAACACCGCTGGTTTTGCACTGGCTGAGATGATATTGAGGTGGTAGTATAGTCAACAACGGTTGTGGTTTCGGATATTGATGGTGGTGGAGGTGGAGGTGATGTGGTAATGGTGCTGAAGGCAATAGTAGGCGCGTAATATTGACTGGGGAATATTGATCATGATTGTAACGCATCCTGTTACAGTGGTTGTGGCATGATAGCATTTAAATTGGGTATCCGTCTTTGCATTCTCTGTATAATATGATGCTGTGGTATTGGAAGATGTTGCTGATGACAGTAGGAGTAAAACATTTTTGTCAGAAAGCTATTGTAGCTAGGAGAAACCAAGATTTATGTGAAGCAGTAGTTTGGTTTGTCTGTTAGTAGGGAGAGAGTAGTACAGAAAAGAAAGCTTGTGTAAGTGGTGAGCATGAAATAAAGATAAAATATACAGGGGAAATAAAAGAGGTAGATAAAAAAAAAAAAAATAGGTGAAGAAGTGCTGTCTTCAACAACATCAACGTATCACCTTCAAAATTCTCCTTATTGTTTACAAGATATGTAATAATCTTGCTCCATCTTACCTTAAAGACTTAATTTCTTTCCGCTCCTCCACTTCAACCCGTTCTCTTCATTCTTCCTCCACTCTCCAACTATCACATGGTCCCCGCACCTGCACCCGCTATGGTGATAGGGCTTTTTCTGTTATTTCCCCGTCTCTCTGGAATAAACTTCCTCTCTATATTCGTAATGCTGAAAATGTTGATAAGTTCAAATCATTGTTGAAAACTTATCTGTTTACTCAAGTTTAATTCTGTTGGTTTGTTGCTGTTGTTATCTTGTAATATGTACATGTATATAATTCTGTATTTTATTTCAATGTCATACTTCTTTTTTTTCCGGATCGATGCGCTTAGAAACATCAGTATTAAGCGCTATACAAATGTTATTCATTATCATTATCATTCAAATTCATGAAATTCTTCCGTCGAGACGTTTTCATTGCAACTACCCTACATCGACGTGAATAAGCACTAAATTGATCAGTGTTTTTATTTACGTCGATGTAGGGCAATTTGTCAATCAGTTGCAAGTGCTGTCTTAGTGGCCAAGATGTGTTGAAATTAATTGAATATATTTCTAATATGTCACAACAAAATACCATACATGTATCACTCTGCAAACAAAACAATGTTAATGTCATCAAAGAAATAAATAAATTCAGAACAGAAACTTATTACAAGAGTAGATGCTATGATGTATGAGCAGATATATAACAGGGTTATATTTGAATAAATGACTTAACCAAAGTTTTAAGTCCATAATGAACAAAATTGTGAAATATGATGGAATCATGCAACTAGCAATAAGTGCAATGCTTGTAAGAGCTCAAAGGTTTCTTCAGTAGAGTGCATCCTTAGATTATTTAACAGAGAACGGAATTCTTAAAACATTAATTATTCATAAAGATGAAGATATTAAATTCTTGCTTATCATACCTTAGTTGTATGTGACATCATACGTAAGATATGTCTCTAAGACAGTTAAGGTGTGATTTCACGGAGCATGCGAACGATTTGCGAAGGACGCGAATGACAAAATCCAACATTCGGAAAAGTTTTTCTCCGAATGTTTTCCGACAATGAAGCCGAAAACTATTCTTGCGCAATTTGTGCGAAGTTTCCACGATGTATGTGCGAATGTCGTGTGTATCATTGCTAAAGTACAGCATGTTACGTACACAAAGAACATGCGACGGAAATGTGAACAACGAAAAATTTTCAATAATCATGGGAGAAAATGTACCCAAGGAGAGGTGGAAGCTGTCTTGAGTTGAATTTTTTTCTTTCCTCAATTTCTCCTTTCTTTTTCTCTCATTTCTCTATCGTTTGCTTGCCTACATTTTTTTTCCTAGGACATATAATATCTCCACTAGTAAAGCATTTGATCTTCTTTTTTTTTTTTTTTTGCAGTTCCTCCAACACATAATCTCTAAAGTTCAAATGAAATTTTACATACTTTGGATTAATTTTAAGTGCATTCTGCGATTTTTTTGTATATCCAGCATTTATTTCTCTTTGCTAGTCTTTAATTTCTTTTGTTACTATAGTTGTTAATAATTGTTTGATGTTTAGATGTATGCTACGATTTTTATTTGTAGAAAACGTATAGGTCATACATCCCCCAAACGTGCGCTAAACGTTCGCGAGAATGTCTCAAAAGGTACGCAAACAGTTGGCGATTACGTCGTAAAATGATCGGAAAAACTTCACAGATTTCGCGTAATATACGCGAGACATTCTCCAAAGTTTCGGAGTCTGTTTGGGGTTTCACGAACATTTTGCGAACATCGCGCGTGTCTTGCGAAGGTCTTGCGCATATGACGAGGCTTTAAAGACACTTTCGAGAACAAATCACAAGCAAACCACGACCAAGTGTGCAGAAAAGGTTCACAAAAAATTTCAAACTTTTTTGAAATTCTTGCCGAAGTAAAAACGACATTCGCGAACAATTGACGACGCTTCCGAACCCTCACGTTTGTTTGGCGATCTTTTGCAGACTAAAATGCGAATGCTGGATTTTGCCATTCACGTCCTTCGCAAATCGTTCGCGTGCTCCGTGAAATCCCACCCTTAATAAGAGAAACCAACTTTCATTAAACACACACACACACACACACAGGCCTACTCAATGGGTTAATAATTAGAAAAGCTCAGGAAACATATAATCAAACCAATGAAAATTCACCCTACAAATAAATACCCTCCCCCCCCCCCAAAAAAAAAAAAAAAATCTTTACAGAGCATTCCAAAAACGTCAAAAATCAGATACAAAATATGGAAGAAATGACATTTTGAAATTTCACATTTTTTCGGAAAACATTTCTGGACCAGTCCTTATGAATATTCAAATGAGCGAGTTGATGATGTCATACCCTCACAAATTTTTCATACACCTTATACGAAATTCTGAAAAATTGATATTTTTAGCTTATACGGGTAAACACATTTGTTCTTTTATATTTTGGGTGATTTTAAGGCAAGCTTTATATTCATACAGCTAAAATATGAGGTTTTTGTAATTTCTGTATATGAAATCAATAAGAAATTGTGAGAGCATGACATCATAAGCTTGCTGATTTGAATATTCATAATGACTGGTCAAGAAGTGTTATCAGCAAAATTGCAAAATTACAGATGTCGTTACTTATTTGTTATCTGATTTTAATCATTTTTGCACTGTTCTGCAGAGATTTTCTTTTCTCTTTCCTTTGAAATTAATCAAATTTTGGAGAGGAATTCTTCTTTAATAGGTGACTCCACATACATTAAAGTATCATCTGACATCTGCTTATTTTTTTAGATAAACACGTTGGTATGAAAGCAAATGTCATGAACTGAAATAACCAAATTTGTGGTGTGATTTACTGTGGAGCCATATTTGCAGAATATTCCATGGCTGCATTCTTACACAGGCTCAAACTGCACAATGGAGAGCTTCTGGGCCCCGTTTCATAAAAAGTTGATATGATAACAACTCTTGCTTGAATGACAACGACAAGAATCCAGCTTCCTGATTGGCTGTTGCTATTGGAAGTTGCCATTCCAGCAAGAGTTGCCATCCCAACATCTTCTATGAAATGGGGCCCAAGTATTCATCCATGTTATTTGTAAGCTTTGCAAATCTCCACATATATGCATATTTGATCAAGAATCATGGTATATATCAACAATCAATGTAATGGATGATACTTCAAACAATGAGTAGGAAACATGCCTATCGATCATGTACAGTTACTCAACAAGCGGGAATGCACAGAGGTTCAGTATTAATCATCAGGCAGCTAGTGCCGAGTCACTTCATCAGTTTGACTGCATGACTACATGCATTGTATGCACACATACACACACACACACACACACACACACACACGCCGCGTGCACACACACTGATGTGTGTGTTGGAGTCAACCATGGTAGGGAAACTGCACAGTCACACAGACAAGGCATTTGACTAGGCACAGAGGCAGAAGGGTCAACCTGGCTTTTATATTAGACCATGTACTCTGCCGAGCTTGGAACTCTACTGTACAAGCGGTATACATGCACTGACTAATCACAATGTGCCATAGTCGCCTGTGTGCAGCTTTGTGTCTGACTGTTGTTTGAGGGACTCTTTCCTTCTTTTCCAGTTAATATATGCATGATATGTCTTGTTCTGCTGCTCAGGATTTCCTTGTAATATGCAGAGTGGTCTTTTGACTAATTAAGCTGACTCTTAATTTCAGTGCTGTCGTATGAATTTTGTGTCTTTTAGTCCACTGGAAGATCATCACTTTGACTGATCACTCATTCTGGGATATGTGTGAGCCATGCACATGCAGCCCTGCTGCATATGACCAATCTGTGAAACGGAAGATTTCAGGCATTGCAGGTATGGATTGGGACATGAGAGAGGATAGTGGTCAAGATCTGTGAGGACATCTCATCCATACTGACCGTTGGACCACTCATGGTCACCTAACCAGGGCATGATGACTCATGTTCTGAGGTAAGCAAACATTGGGCAATGATGACTTACACAGCTGGGTCTCACTATCATGTAGGTTAGAAGTTTTACACTCACTTCCTAGTAGGTGCACATACATATAAGAATATAGGCCCTAAATTATGTGCATAGATTTCTGACTCCTTTAGTTTTTCAGTGTGGCAGCAAATCAAAACTGGTCAACAGAAAAGAATTGAAGGTGAAAAAATCTCAGGGAGAACATCGTTTGAGATGAAATGAAGTAGATGCAAAGTTGAGGCAGTTTGTAAACAAGTGACTCATACAAGATGGTGTCCTATTGGGACCACTAGTTCTTGACCTGTGACTAATTCAACTCGTGTCTACAGTCGACTTCTGTTTTTAATGTGACATTCCCAAAAATGTCTTTGGGAAAAAAACACATTTCTAGTGTTTTTGATATGTTATTAAAATTGATTGCTTGAGACCATTGTCAAATGTTTATATTTTTTCATACAAGTTACAACCGAAATATATTTTTGTGAAATATTGAGAGTAAAATAAGTGTTTGTGTATTTGTATGTAGGCTGTGTATATATGCTAACCAATGAAAAGTAATGTTAAAGTTTTTTTCAAGATTTAACATGTAAATCCAGGTTGTGTGTGTTGTTCTTCTTCTTACAAAGTGTGTAGGCCATGTATATATGCTAAGCAATGAAAAGTAATGTTAAAGTTTTTTTCAAGATTCAACATGTAAATCCAGGTTGCATGTGTGTTGTTGTTCTTGTTGTGTGTAGGCCGTGTACACATGTATTAAATGCTAAGCAATGAAGATTTTTTTTTAAAGATTTATCTGTAAATCCAGGTTGTGTGTGTTGTTATTGTTGTTGTTCATTGTTGTTGACAATGTTTATAAGTCAGTAGGAATACGTCAAATGGTTTATTGGCATTAGATTGTCAGGGCCACTATCTACATGTTATTTAGACATTGTATACATAGAGGTTGGCAAATTCAACTGTTGTGTGTTTATTGTTGCATGATTTTGTTGAAGGTTTCACAAGCCAGGTGCATCCTTGTCATTGCGCCAATTGGTGACAATGTTTTTTTTTTATTCTTGTATAAGAAAAAAAAAGTTTAGATGTAACTGTTTTAAAGTCACTGAATCTGCACAAAATCAGAAAGAAATGAAGATTTGCCAATTTCAGACAGAATGATATATTAATTTTTATCTTCTTTTTAAAGTATTGCCAATTCAAGGATCATTTTTTAAGTTTAGCAGTTTACAGGCTTTGAAAATTTTATAAGTGCAAGTAAGACAAAGAATGGTACTTAGAAACTTATTCAAAAGAAAAGATACAGCAATAAGTTACATGGATTTAGTTTTGTGGACTTGATGAGTCCATTAGCTGCTTTTAGTAGAAAGCAATTGTGGTGAAAGAGATGTGGTATATTTCTATTCCTCAGCTGCTGTGCTTTACTGTAACTTTTGCTTAATCACAGGTTCTATAAATGATGATTTAAAGTTTCCATGAATAATCTGTAACAAAGTGTTATCTATGATATGGATGCAAAATTCAATCAAATGTGGTAAAAAATGAACGAAAATACCCAAGTTCCCTGATATGATTGTATGAAATACATAGTGTATTGGTTGCCCACTAAAAATCATAAATGAAAATGATCCCATTAATACATCCAGGTACTTGCTTATTCATGGAGACCGCAAGAAGAAAGTGGAGTTGGAGGTTGCCCAAGGTGTGGATAACATAGAGGTAGAGACACTGAGGCATCGGGCCAGGGAGCTGTTTGGCCTTCATGCAGTCCTGCTGCAGATCTGGGACAAGGGCTTCGAGGATTGGGTAGACCTGGATGATGGGGATGCCACGCCCACCAACAGCAGGATCAAGGTAGAGCTGGACAAGAATGCCAAGGTGACCCCTGTAGCACACCATCAGAAGACATCTGCAGCAGTTGTATCTGTCACAGAACCTGCAGGACAACATGCAGCACCCTCCAAGACTCGGGACGACTTGTCCCAGCACCTACCCTTGGCAGTGTCCAGTATGCCTCAAGTCCACACGCTGTCCGTATCTAGCGGTCAGATGCTACGGCCCACGGTATCTGCAGTCCAGCAGCTCCACGCGTTGTGCCAGTCGCATCTTCCACAGCCTGCTTCCTCATCAGCTCAGGAACCGTACCTGATTGAAGACCCACCAGAGGTTGTAACAAACGTCCCCGTACATTCACCCAGCAAACAAGTTGCGACTTCATCTGCAACTGCCCACCACTGGTAAGCTTTCACAGAGCAAATGGATTGCCTTAATGAGTTACCTTTGTTTGTTCCGAGGGAAGGCATGTCATATGAGCTTTTGTCTTTAAGTTATTTTTTAATGAGTCAGTGTGACATGATTTTGTGTTGATAGGGCCCAGATCTGAAACGTTTTGGGGGTTGGTTGGTTTGTTTGTTTGTTTGTTTGTTTGTTTGTTTGTTTGTTTGTTTTTTTGTGTGTTTTTTTTTTTTTGGAGGGGGTGTCACATTGTTACTGTCCTAGAAATCATTGCACATTTCCAAATGATGCAGATATCCAAAGACTGCATGGAATGTATTTCCCTGTTTTTATCTGAATGCTAGTTTCATATCAAAGCTGTCTCTGTGACAATGTATTCACTTCTTGTAAATGCATCTTGTTTACCATAACATGATGTCTTGTTAATGTGCATCATTCCGTTTTTTCAGCCATGGCCTTCAAAGTAGCAGCTATCATGAAGTACCGCACTCACATACATCAGGCAACCAAATCATAAGTCTTCTGCAAACTGACCCCATTAGGACAAGATCTGCCAGATCCAACAACAACAGCCAGTCAATGAGCCGTCCCGCAATCTCCAAGGTCGTCTCCCTGAGCAATGACGACAGCAGCCGTGAGCCATCTGCGACTGGAACGTGGATCCAAGACAGCAAGCCCCTCGCTGAAGATTGGCGCCAGGACCATCTTTTGGACCAGGCGGCAAGCCCCAGCGGTTCTCTGGAGGGCTCTCTGACCAGCTTTCTCGAGAAGCGCAGCGATTCACGATGGATCTACTCCTACAAGTTGCCAGAGTTTCCGCAGGGAGCTGCCGCCAAGTTGCGTGCGGGGCTGACCCTCACAAATGGCGAGCGTAGCCACCTCATGGACTGTGTCTACAAGTCAGTTACACCCTACACATTGTAAGTAGCCATTAAAAATGGCACATTTTGTTCAAATTAATGAATTCTTTTGTCAAGTCGTTTTTATTGTAACTGATTCACAAATGTCTCTTCATTGACATTAATAAGCACCATTTATTTAATTTTTAATAGCAACCAGGATAAGAATGTCTTCAAATATGACTTTAATGTCATGAAATCCTAATTACCCAGTTGTCACACACTTTTGGATATTTCTCAATTTATCACAAACTTTCCTGCTTGCTGTTTTATGAATGCATGTGTGAAAGAAATCTAAATTAGAAGCAGCAATGTCCATCAATTTCATCATGTTTGTCTCTTCCTGGGATATAATGTTTAGTTGAGTGAAGTAAATGTGGTAGATTACCAAATTGTTTCTAACAATGCATAATTTCATGAACTTACGAGATCTACGAGGACTGAAATTTTATTGCCCTGGTGATTTATCTTATTACTACATACATGTAGGTTTAATGCCACAATCATTCATTCTATAAACTAGGATTAGTGCTACTAACAGTAGAGTCGACAAGATTATAATGCCATATATGAAAGGACATACACTTTGTCATTTGGAAGGATGATAGTAGCCGTGAGACAGAATTCTTGAAAAGAAGGAATATATTTGCCTCGTGGCAAAGTAGAGAATGTATGCAAATTACAGCTCTATTGACATGAGAAGATGCTCATAAAACTTACTGTATACGCCATATATTTCGCAAGTCTAAATTTTCACGAATTCGGAATTCCGGACGATTTCGTGAGTGGTTAAATTTGCGATCGTGGAGTCCTGCACTGAATGGAGAAGTGTACACGCATACGTCACATTCACATCGGGAACAGAGTCAATATTTTCGCATGTCTTTAATTTCACAAATAGCACCCGACTCGCGAAATTCGCGAAAATAAAAACCTCGCGAAATATTTGGCGTATACAGTACTTCAAAATCACATGTGCTTGTTCTACACTGCAAGCTAGTGATGATTTCAGTGCTCGTGTCAACTTTGTGATGCGACTGCGATGTATTCCCAGCTACAACAGCAGCAGTGCTTTTTATGTCTCTGGGTCCTTTTCTCGTATAGTTATCCAACAGCTTACGAGTACAGGTTCCTGACCGAAATGTTTCTAGACGTCTTCCCTGAACTCTACAACCAGGCTGGGCCAAGCGAAAGCAGAGAGAACCAAATCGTGAGTTTCATCATGTGCCCTTAATATCAAAGCACAGAACCAATTCTTCCGTGCTGCAGTAGCTCCTGATGAACTTAAAGGGTGTGTATAGTTCTGGGTGAGGTGAGGATTTAGCTTTCTAACATTTTGCAAGATTTTCAGAAACCACTCTATGATATGTCAAAAAGCATGCAATTCTAAGGGGTATCAAAAGTTTATTTAATGAAAATCAGTTTTGAAATGGCTGAGATATCCAAAAACAAGGTGAAACAAAGAGATCCTAATAAAAGGCGTGGCCTGTCGCTTTTTATTATTATCACTTTTTTGGATACCTCAGCCATTTGAAAACCAATTTTCATCAAATAAACATTGAATCCTTCTTAAAATTACATGCTCTTTCATATTTCATAAGAGGTTTCTCACTATCTCACTTAGGAATGTTCAAAACATGAATCCCTACCTCAACCAGTACTGTACTGTCCCTTTAAACAACATTGAATAGTTAAATGAAGATATTATGTATTGCGTCTTAGTTTGAATAACGATACAATTAGAGATTTCCTGATTTCTAATCGTAACAATGGTAAGGTATTCCAAAGTTTGGGGGCAGCACAGGTCAGTGCTTGATCTCCTAATTTAAATATCCAATCTCTGTTAGCCATTCATGAGGAAGAAGAAAAAAGCTTGATGCAGCACACAGGCAACCAACAAAAATCTTTGTCACTGAGAATGCATCATGTAGTACATCTCTGCATGGAAGATTTATCAACAACAGAATAGATGGAATCTATAAACAGATGGATACTGCCAGCAAAGTTTTTGCAGTTCTTTGGTAATGCAAGCATATATCGTTCATATCTAAGCATGAGAACTTGTTTCCTTGATTCTCAAATTTGGACTTTAAAAAGTGAGGTGAGAGGGGGATTATGATAGGAGCAAATGGACATAACAAGACCTACTTTCAGAATCTACATGAAGAGCACATTATTCTCTGCTAAACTTTTTGCTGCTTTTATTAACAGTTGAATGCTTTGAGCATCAGCATGAGCATATTGCTCTGACTTTATCGAATAATGAAGTATATATTGAGTGTAAGATGAATCTGTCTGACATCCGTTGTCTTTCCAACACTTGGAAACATTCGCCTCTTGGCATTCGGCACACTAATGAGCACAGATGTTTAAGGAAGGGTCAGTACTGATAGATCAAGTGACGGTGCAAATCATGATCAGCCTCATGTTTAAGTGTGGCATGCTAAAACCCTAGAAAGTTTTTCAGACACTCGTGTTTTGGGGGATTTAACGTAGTGCCAGTTGAAATACCTGACACATTCCAACTATTTGCAGAGGCACTTCAGGGTTAGACACTTTTTCTTTGGACAACATAGTTTTGAAAACTTGTATGAAGGATGTTAGGAAAGTATTGAATCTCAGTTGGTACATTTTGGTTTCTTGTTTTGTTTTTCGAGAGAAGAAATGAGAGCGATTTCCAGTTGAATCAGAAAAGATGGTCCTCAGTCAACATTGTTTATTGTCTTTGTGTAGGACACATGGAAGCAACGACTGATGAACAAATTCAAGAACAACCGCAAGCGCCAAGACAGAGACATTCCAGTGGTTCGGCTGCACAAGAGAGTTAGAATGGGGCATGGATATGATGTCATCGATGTCGAGGAGGTTGATGATGAGGTGGAGGATGTGGCTGATGAGGTGGCCAAGGAACATGGCGTGGTCATAAAGCAAGAGGATTGTGACCTGGATGATGTCTACCATGTAATGCCAGCAGACACGACCGAGTTCAGTGAGACCGGATCATGACACAGAACTATAGTTTGCAGGTGGTCATGACACAGAACAAAAGGTCACAATGTAGGTTCAGAGGTCATTGCAAGGGTCAAGAGTCCCTGAGGTCAAACAGCAGACATCTAAAGGAAGAAAGTATGATCATTATACACAAGAGAACGTTGACCTTTATGATGTCTACTATGTGATGCCAGCAGATAAAGACTGAGTTAAGGTGTTCAGAATCGTTACACTAAGTAAGGGTTAACAGTCAGGGTCAAGAGGTCATGAACCCAAGAGGTTAAACAGCAGCAAAATTCTAAGAAATATGGCATGGCCATCAAACAAGAAATTGACCTCTATGATGTCAACCATATGTTACCACCTGATAAAAAGAAGGTCAGAGTGTCATGTTATTGACACAAGGAAAGAGCTCACAGTTAGGGTCATATGCCTTTAAAAAGAGGTCGAGTCTTTGGATGTTAAACAGGCAGGTAGCTAGGTCAGAGGCCATTGCCATCATAAAGAGACATCAATCATAATGGTCATGATGTATACCATTTGAGGGCAGCATGTGGGACCACGTCAAGTGTGAGTCAGGATTATTATAGGAACCTACAGAATGGGAGATTACCATACATTTCTCAGCATTATCAAAGACGCTGTTTGCGTTGCAGTGCCGGCCCCAGTTGCAGTGCCAGTGCTCACAATTTGTGCATTTATACCAACAACTTTCAGCCAACCTTAATGAAAACATATCAATATGTTGTCATTGTGGCACTCTCCATGTAAACAAATAATTTTTCGGATGCAATGCGCAAAGGTTAGCCTGCTGCAGCTGACACTGATGTCACAATAATATATCATCTCTTGACACAATCTTGCGATGAATTTGGTAGTGCATTTGGGCCCACGTGTGTTTATGTCAAAAGTAGCCAGCCCGAGACCACCTCATGGGGTTGTCCAATAGGGGACCAAATATTTTACTGTAATCATGCCCACATGTATGCATTTACACCAGTATATATATAGGCAGGCCTGAGGCCATCCTCTGTATTGCATTTATCTTGGTGTATAAACAGGGATCACAATGTCACAAGTTCAGGGGTCAAGGAGCAGGATTTAGTGTCAGCCCTGGAAACATTTCTCCTGAAAATGCATCTGCCAATGTTTGTTAGAAATCAGAGTGACCCCCCCCCCCAAAAAAAAAAAAGTAGTTATAGCCCTCATTGCCCACACAAATGAACAAACTGACTTAAAGACCAGCTGTCCAGCCTAAAGAAAGTCACTCTTCAATAGACTATATCGTTTTTAAGAAGCTGACTCAATTTTGTGTTTGTGTTTGTTTTTGTTCTTGTTTTGCTGTATCTCACTATGCCAAGTAACTGCTATGCCTACATCGAAGAGGCAAGACTACCACAATTAGCATTAGTCATCACCTCTGCAGTACAATGTAAGGAAATGCTGGATGGAACGGGGGGGGGGGGGGTTCTGTTCAGATGCTGCTGCCATATTATGTGTGGAGTGGTTATCATGAGCATGACTTCCGAAGAATACAGTTTTTAGATTATTTCTCTGATCATCAACACTTTGATATTTACAATTATCCCTGGCTTCTTTGGACAGGTTGCACATTTTGTCAATGTGAAAACAGTACACAAGTTTGATGCAGTTGGTCTAAAGTTGATACAATGTACACTATTGTATTTGCTTACAGACTGTCTCTGCACATTATCTGTACCAACTGAGAAAATGTAATCCTGATGTCAATATCCAAATTATTTCAAGCTAGTGTGTGCATAAAAGAAGTATACATAATCCAATTTTAGATTCTGGCTGAAGTTTATAAGGTCAATTGCGTGTGAACTTTACTTGAAGATCTTGCTATTGTGATTTTTTAGTTTTTGTCATTTGTACCTCGTCAAATTTGGGCCTTTTAAAGACTGTGGATTAAAGGTATGATGGGATGAGATATTTGCCAAAGTCCTTGAATAGAACATTTCAAGTGAAAAGTTCTTTCATATCAATGCTGCACTTCCTTGTCATGTGATTAATTGTGGTTATCCTTTCCCTCAGTGTAGGGTGAGACCGAATTGATTTTGGGCGCCAACAAGAAAGGTCAAAGGTTAGGATTTCTTTGGAGAAGATGGTTAGACTGCATTCCACACAAAGAATGTGCACATACAGACTTGTCTGCACTTCAGAAAAAGGTGAATTTTGAGATAAAGTTTGTAAGTTCACACAAAGTCCATTGTTACTGCAGAGGCTATAAATCCATCATTGTATGCAACATGTAGTCTCACATGGAGACAGCCAGGGTCTGGAAAAATTAGACTAGCTGGCATGACCCAACAATACCTTTGTGTACATTGCAGTGGAAACTTATTTGATACACTTCTTTATCTGTGAAGAACTTTGAAATTCTCATACCATTGTTATGACATTTTTGTCAAAATTTGTACAAAAAAAAAAAAAGCAGACCAGCTTTCGGTGAGATCACAAAGATATGATGTATGAGTGTTTGTAGGGAGGGTACAGTCTGTTGACTTTAGATAAGTTTAGTTTATTCCTGTAAGCGACCAGAAATTCCTTGCCACTGAACTATTGACAAAACTTTGTACAGTTTAGATGTATTATTAAAGCATACACATTTTCCATATTTTACTTCAATGACTCATCTCTCATTGTGTGTTTGTGTCCATGCTTGTGTATGTGCATAATTGAATTTTGTATGTGTGTGTGTGTGTGTGCGCACATGCAAAGTTTGGTCAGGATAGTGTTTTTCTTTTCCCTTGGTAATAAAGCTCTTACAAGCATGTGCATATTGATCCTGTTTGAAATTCTTAACTCAAACTCACCCCCCCCCCCAAAAAAAAAGAGTTTTATGTGGCTTTTCCACTACACAGTGTTCTATGTCATCCTTTGTATCTACCACGATTGATTGATTGATTGAAAGATAGATGGTTCATACACAAAGATTAAAGGGATGGTATAGTATTGGAGGAGAGGAGGATTGGGTTTTTAACTTTCTATGAGATACTAAGAAACCACTTATTACATAATGTATACTTGTTTTCTTGTATGAATAGTGTTTTTTTTTTTTTGGGGGGGGGGGTAGGTTTGCCATAAATCAAAATCACAACAAAATCAGTGAAAATTTATGTCATACTGGCATCCATCATTGAGAAGTTTATGCGGTGTCTCAGGCGGCAGCTATCATTAATAAATTTATCATTCTTAAATACAGATTATGATGTGAGTGCAAGTGTTTATTGTGACATAAATCCATCATGATGAAAGTTACATAGTTTGGATGTCTTCAAACATCCCATATTTTAAAGGGACTGTACAGTACTGGTTGAGGTGGGGATTCATGTTTTGAACATTCCTAAGTGAGATAATGAAAAACATCTTATGAAATATGAAAGAGCATGTAATTCTAAGAAAAATTCAATGTTTATTAGTTTGATGAAAATTGGTTTTCAAATGGCTGAGATATCCAAAAAAGTGATAATAAAAGGCGACAGGCCACGCCTTTTATTAGGATCTCTTAGTTCCACCTTGTTTTTGGATATCTCAGCCATTTCAAAACCGATTTTCATCAAATAAACTTTTGATACCCCTTAGAATTGCATGCTCTTTGACATCTCATAGAGTGGTTTCTGAATATCTCGCAAAACGTTAAAAGCTAAATCCTCACCTCAACCAGAACTGTACACACCCTTTAAACTTATCCCAGTACTTTAAATGGATGGTATACTTTGGATTGAGATGGGTAATTCAGACTTCAACTTTTTGCAAGATAGTCAGAAGCCACTTATGAAATACAAATGAGTGTACAATTCTAATGGGAATTCAAAGTTTATTTGGTGAAAATTGATTTTGAAATGGCCAAGGTATCAAACAAAGTAAAACAAAGCAGTCCTAATAAAAGGTGGGTCCCACTTTTTATTAGGACCTCTGTTCTGTTATATCTCAGCCATTTCAAACCTGATTTTCATCAGATAAACTTTGAATTCATCATAGAATTGTATGCTCTGTTCATATTTCATAAAGAGGTTTCTCATTATCTCACAAAAAAAAAGCTGAATGCCTGAAGCCCCATCTTCACCATATATTATACAATCCCTTTAATGTGTGCAATTTGCATATATCAGGTGATTGTATTCAAGTGTTCACATTACATAAAATTATGCTGACTGATAAACTCAGGTAAGGGTTTATTTACACTTCAGCTATAGGACAATTAAAGCAGTCAAACAATCAGCAAAATGAGCACTTTATCAAAACTGTGCAAGTGATTGTGGAAATTATTGAATTGCATAGCTTCAGTTTTCACACAGTAGTGATACCAGTCTTGGTCACATATGCAAATTAGATGAGGCAGTGACATCAGTCTTGGTCTCATATGTAAATTCGATGAGGCAGTGACATCAGTCTTGGTCTCATATGTAAATTAGATGAAGCACGGATACCAGTCTTGGTCACATATGCAAATTAGAGGAAGCTAGGATACCAGTCTTGGTCACATATGCAAATTAGATGAAGCAGGGATACCAGTCTTGGTCACAAGATATGCAAATTAGATGAAACAGGGATACCAGTCTTGCTCACATATGCAAATTAGAGGAAGCTGGGATGCCAGTCTTGGTTACATATGCAAATTACATGAAGCAGGGATACCGGTATTGGTCACAAGATATGCAGATTAGATGAAGCAAGGATACCAGTCTTGGTCACATATGCAAATTAGATGAAGCAGTGATACCAGTCTTGGTCACATATACAAATTAGATGAAGCAGGGATACCAGTCTTGGTCACAAGATATGCAAATTAGATGAAGCAGGGATACCGGTCTTGGTCACAAGATATGCAGATTAGATGAAGCAAGGATACCAGTCTTGGTCACATATACAAATTAGATGAAGCAGGGATACCAGTCTTGGTCACATATACAAATTAGATGAAGCAGGGATACCAGTCTTGGTCACAAGATATGCAAATTAGATGAAGCAGGGATACCAGTCTTGGTTACATATATGCAAATTACATGAAGCAGAGATACCAGTCTTGATCACATATGCAAATTAGACAAGGCAGTGATGTCATTCTCTCAAATTACATGAAGCAGGGATACCAGTCTTGGTCACATTATTATGCAAATTAGATAGAGCAGAGATATCAGTCTTGATCACATATGCAAATTAGACAAGGCGTGATGTCATTCTCTCAAATTTTCCATCAGTAATCTTCCTTGTCAGTCAGTCATAAACGCTTTTAGAAAGTTATTGATAGATAATTGCAACCCAAGAAGACTTCATGCAGCATCCTTAATTCATTTACAAAGAAAAGAGAAGATTTCAACCTGATCCATTTGGACACGTGTAAAGTGATCATTTCATATAGTTTGGATATGAATTCGAGTAATATTTTATCCTTACTATGAAACTTTAATACACTGTCTGCCGTAAATATCCTTTAAGAGGAACCCAACTCCAATTTTATTGAAATTTTTACTTGCCTGATCCAGTTGGATACGTGTAAAGTGATCACTTCATTGTTTCATATGATACAGGCTGGATGTGAATTCTAGTAATATTTTCGTCCTGTAATGACTATTTTTTTAAGAGGGACCCGACTCCAATTTTATTGAAATCTTTACTGCTTGCTCTCTCCCTCTCTCTCTCTCTCTCTCTCTCTCCCTCTTTTTCTTCTTTTTTTTTATTATACTCTTTCGTGGAAGTCAACTTCAACATGATACTACAGTTGTATTCACAATTGCATTTCACTTTCAGACCAGAACGAGGTCAGTAGCATACTAGAGCATGGGGTACTGACCTGCTGATGTTGGGTTTTACTTGGTGCGTTTATATGGTTCTTATTTATTTGTTTGTATGACTGTCGGTCTGTCTATTTGTTTACATCTGCGTTTACAACAATCAACAACACGCTTCATCAGAGTCGTACAAATTCAATTTCAGTTACTTCTTGTCGGTGCAGGTGCGGGAGCAAGCGAGTAATACAGTATTATCTGGCATCAGAGTATTGTAGTACATGTAACAGCATAATTATATTGCCAAGGCGGATACGTAGGGGAAATCCCAACACAGCTGGGAAATTTATGTCTGCTCCTTTGCGGATGTGGATAAATGCCAAGCAGTCGTAAGTTCAATGTGACGCTGTCATGAGGTACGCCATCTATCACACACGAGCGCACATCCGAGCTGGCAGCATTCCACATTCCGATGCCGTCGTCTTGGCCGCGGGTGCTCCCACCGTGTACATTGAAACACCAATAGGCCTATACCATCTGCAGCTGCGTGAAGTATCTCTCGATCCGGGTGCGTGGTATGCACGATGGATGGCCACGTGGTATTCCACAAAACACGATCAGAGGTAGATGTTTGATAATTCCTGTCGTAAATCTTCCGCGAGCATACTATCAGGTAGAATGGTGTCTCACGTTCAATAAGCATGACTTTACTCAATGAACATGACTCCATGAGCATGAAAATACACTCTCAAAAAGTTGAGTACATCATTTTAAATGCAGTGCTGAAGCTTCCTTGAAAAGTCATAATTATATAGATTCCAATTGGGCTGCTGTGAAATGCGTTAACTATCTTTCTTAGTGATATGAATGACAAAGATTACACCGTCTTGGTGCCATAGCAACCGCTATTAGTCATGTCTAATAATTGTAGTTCTATAAAATCGTCGTTCGCATTGTCATTGTTATACAGAAATTATGAAAACTTTAAAGAGTGGTGAATATGACAGTAATAATGAGCGCAGGTATAGTCCTAAACATAGTAGACGAACGTGAATCACGTGTATCATAGTACATGTATACGTACATAACCTGTAGGGCCTACTGTATACATTCTCAAGTTTTCTCGCGTACACTAGTAGTGTGCATCAAACACAATTTATTGTATAAGGTCGTATTTACATTTCGTTCAAAATCGCTCTAATCATTTGTTTCATCTGTACTCCCTCCAAATATTTTTCTCCGTTCTTTTTTATTTTTTTTTTTTGGTCTTTTGTTGGTTTTATGTGCATATGTGTGTGTAATTAAGCTTTTTTACATCTGTTTTGTGTTCATCCCTTCCTTTTTATTTTCTCTCCGTCATCTGCCTGTATCGCCCATCTCCCCTTGCTCGGACTAATACCAAAAACGAACACCAGGCTTTAGTTACCGGTTTATTTCTTATGCCTGTATTATGCACACTTATTGCAAGACACAAATCACATATTAGTACACCACAAACACTCAGCACAACACACACACTACACACATAATTCCAGACGAACATAAAACACACACATTACAGATTGTTAAAGCAACATTGAGACACATTGTCGTGACGTCATAATATACACACATCAAACCATATTACAATGTACTTTGTGTGGTTTGTTGGAGGGCTGTCTGAACTACCGCGGTTTGCGAAGTCGAGTTCAATGGTATGTACGTTCCCTTCCGTAAAATGTATCTCCATGTGTAATAGCTCCTTGGTACAGTATCTCCTTCCGTCGCGGTAGGATTATGTCGGGCGTGGTATGCGACTCCCCAGACAGGCTACTTGTAGTAGTCGAAACATTTGCTAGACTGGCGTGGCGGGAAAAGCGGCATCGCAGCAATTGCTTGCCATGGCTCTATTCATCATCACTCGCAAGCAGGAGAGGGAGTGGTCGGAGGTTAATGTGCAAGAAAAGCTAAATAATGTTTGTTTTTGACCCCCCGAAATAAAAGTACAATGCCCAGTTCCTTCTCTCGCCCCACTCTGTAGCCGTATTCTGTTTCTGGTCGTACGTAGTCATTTTGATATCATCTCGCTCTTTTCATGATATAATTATATTTTTCCTTTCTTTTTTCTAAACTTCGTTCTCACAGTTTTTATGCCTGTCTTTACGCTTGATTTGAAATTTGTCGGAATTCGATTTAGTTGATGTTCTTTTTTTTCTCCCAATATTTCATTAACGATGAGATTTACGAGACATTCTGGGAATTTGCCCAGTGGCTGTGATCAGTCACTCTCATCTTTACCTGATGTCATCACCGGACAATGACGACGACATTGCCCATCATGCTCGCTTGACCGAGAGACGATGAAGGCCCAAAGGGTGACGAGTATGGTATAATGAGCAGATATTATATCAAGATGGCTGCATGTTACCTTATTTGTACATTATAATCTTCGGGTAAAGAAGAGTTGTCTGGTCTTTAGAAAATATCTATATCTGAAACAAAATAGATACATATAAATCATCTTTATGCATTATGTATGTGAACATAATATTATAATATACTGTATATAAATATCTTATAATAAATATCATACAATACACTTTTAATGCAATTCGTTTTGATACGTGCTTTGTTCTCTCCAACAGGGAGGACAGTAAGTGCACCTGTAAGTGTGTGTGTGTGTGTGTGAGAGACACACACACATATACAGAGAGAGAGAGAGAGAGAGAAAGGTGAAGAGAGGGATGGAGAGAGAACTCTATTCTTTTGTCACCGTGTGAATTCTTTTTTTTTTTTGAAAATATTAGTTTCTTTTCACCATGTCCAATGAGAATAAAAAGGAGAAAGGACAAAGACCTTTATTATACAAACAATCAGGAGACTGAAAACAGCCATAAACAATTCGCGCTGTCCACTATCATTGTCATTATTAAGGTGCAAATTAATCCGCAGATCTATTTCTCTTTTCAATCAGTAATGATTATTAATTGTTCGCACCTCTGTCCTGGCTCCTATGCCGGCCGTCTGACGTCCATCTAATCACGCATTCTCTGGCGGCTCTGAGTGGCCTTGCAAAACGCCACTACTTTACCATCTACCGCTGATGACCTGCGGTGACTATCGTTCCATACGATGACTCACACAGTATATTATAGAGAGGCCGGACGGCGGGGAGGGGGTGGGGGATACTAACGCAGCATCTAAGACAAAGTAGAATAGACAATATATAAAATAGTCTGTTTTTTCGTTCGTATATATTCCACGAACATTTTTCATCGTCAAACCAGACCTATTAAAAGGGCCAGTACGCTAACATATTCAGGACAGGTACTTAATTATTGCAAAATGCAAAGGTGCTTTACACATGGACAAGAAAACGATTATACCTTCATAACTAACTAAGCATATAGAATATATACGATATTCGATAACAAATACACATAACATACGTACAAAGGGATCTACATACATTATGGGCCTACTACGATACACCATGATTGCTGTGATTATTACTCTGTTCGTTATCTTCATCGCAATTTGCTGTTGACGAGTATATTCATTTCCGTTAGCATTCATACTAATCACGCAAAAGTCATAATATCGTCACTATGCATCACTGTTCATATTTGAAATTGGCTCGGCACCATTTTGTCTATAAATCACCAATGTTTCGGTGGTTTATAGTATCTATAGAAGAAGCAAGGTCTGCCTATTCGAAGACTATCATCTCTTAGCTGATGACTTGTCTGTTCTATTAATAGCTCCTATAATGCCTAGGTTTCTCTCGATGTCCATCTCCCCCTCTCCCCCTCCATCTTCAGTCAGAATGACTCGGCGGAGAGTCATCGGGGCACACAAGGAGCTGATTCGCTCCGTGTCATCACCGCCAATGTAGAAGTCACTCCACTGCTTTTGTTGATTAAACTTTAAGTGGTGATTCATTGCCCGGATGATTGTACCACATAGGTCTGTTAGCGCCGGAGCGAGCGCTATGGAGGTATTCTAAAGTGGCCAGAATGTCTGAATCACTTATTACGCCATGCTAGAGGGTCGCGTCCCGTCAATAACCCCGCCAAATTATCCTGGAGAGCGCACGCGCGTGGCACGATGGTCTCGAGCAAAGTGAAGCCGTCGAATTACTGGTATTGTCCGATAGAAGCCCCAATTTCATCAATTTGAGCCTTGTATCCCGAAGAAGAATGATAATCGACCGGAATCTACCTGATTCAACATGAATTGAAATGAAACATGGCACATGAATAGCGGCTTATGAGATTCATTTCTTTTAATCTCGTCACAATAGATACTGAACCATGCAATTAAATGTGGTCGAAAGGGTAACATAATTTCTTCAGATGTTTGTAGGTTAATGGCATGAGTCATGTGTATCTGCCAAATAGCATTACTCGCACATGAGAAACATAGTCTGCTGTAATAAGCGTATATGTGTTCTATACTGCCTAGGTCTCTTTGTTTGTTTATGAATTAGATGTTTTTCACTGGGGGCGAGACTGCTTTGTCTAATAATGATTTGCGGTTGAAATGACTTACCCTTATTAAGCATGTCCTTCAGGAATCTGTGCCCCCCCCCCCTTCCGTCTATCTGTAATGTGCTTTTATCGATTCTCTCCGTCATCTTTACGTCATCGTCAATATACTTTTTTGACCAGTGCCAAAATTACTTCTCCACAATCGATCAGCCATCATCACCATCGTCACCAAGTATAAGGGAGCGTAATCGTTTTGTTTTTCCTCAAAAACTTAATCTAAAAATAAGTATGTCCGTCCGGTTTTTTTTTAATGTGCAATAAATATTCGTTGTTAGAGTAAAGTTGTCTGTCTATGTTTGCATTGGTTTCGAAGTATTGTTCTCTGTTTACCTAATATTCTTATATCATTTTTCTGTTTTTTTCTATGTTGATATCTGTTAATGGGGTCCGACTATGAAACTCTTTTACATTAACATTTGAATCGTCTGATGTATTCGTAGATCTTGACTGTGTATTATTAAATTTTTTTTTATCGACGCCACTCTAATGTTGATGATTTTATCAACTCTGATGTAAGCTTTGCCCCTGTCGACAATTATTGACATTCATTTACATTGATTTGATAAGTTCTCAACACCGCAATGTGTCAAATTTACGAATAAAGTGCTGATCGTAAAGTCACGCAAAGAGAAGCAAAATAGTTCCCTAAATTTTTCATGTTTTTCTTTTGGGTCAAAGGCGTTTTGCAGTAGCATTACCTATAGCTTTACCGACTACTAATAACGTAGTGTGCATGGAAAGTGAATTGGATATAATTTCCTCGGTAGTTTCTTCATTATCCTTATCTTATTGAAAACGTGCATCAAATAGAAGGTTAATACATTTACATAACTGTTCATCGTTGTAAGCTATACCGAAAGCTTATTTCTGTTCCAGATCCCAACAATATTTTACCAGAGAGTAATGAAATAAAGTACATTTAATCAGGATAAACCAATTACTTTGCACAATATACCGGTACATCAGAATGCTCTTCATTTATCTGAAATACCGCGTTCTTGGTGAGTGAAATGCACTGACGTAACTTGAGAATCGTTTTCGTTGCTTTCAAATTGACGAAAATGTCTTGCTTCTGAGCGCTTCACTTTGTCATCGCAGCCTGGTGATGGGCTTACTTGAGAAATGCAGGGACAGAGAAGTGACATAATCCGTGGCTACTGGCAGACGACCGTACAGGTGCACCGAAAGAAGCGCGGATGACTCAGCGTACTTGACTTACAAACATTGGATGACGTAAACACGAGGAAGGGCGAGTGACACTGACAGGAGCAGGGCATCGTTTTGTCTCTACTAGAGAGAGAGGGGGGGGGGGGAGAGGGAGATGGAGAGAGGAGGAGGAGGAGGAGGTGGAGGAGAGGACTCACGAGCGTTGACAAGATCCCTGGGAGTTTGTGACGACATTTGCCGCACAATCGGTCATTTCGGCAAATGGAATGAGAAAAGCTGCAAGGAATACGTGCTTTCTATTTTTAGATCATTACATTTATCCCATGCAAGGGCACGCATGTGTCCTGTGATGTTCTTCTTCTAGTTTCTGCATTGTTTTGAGAAGTCTTTTGAAATGCGCACATCCAATCATGTTATTGCCAAAACCACTGAGCCGTGTGTGTGGTCACGTCTGCGTCGTTCTTGAGCTGATCTATGATTCAAACGCATTGTTCCGAATAATGTATCTCGCTAAAACGAATTTACCAGGTAACGAAACTTCCTCAAAAAATATGTAATGAGGACAAGAGCCGTAGGCGCCCTTTTTCTAATCATGCATACCAACAGGGTGGGGCATTCTGGCTTATCGGGTGTACAAGAAGACACTTATGCCCAAACGGTCATAATGCATCAATAATGCATCAATAATGCATCAATAGGCTTATGCCCAAACGGTCATAATGCATCAATAGGCTATACGTTGACACATGCAAACCCTTTTTACATAGGGGATCGCGGAAAAGGGTGTAACTACGCTAAGATAATTTGTTTCACACAATCTTTCTAGTCAAATTAAAGGTGAACATGCACATTACATGTATACTACATTATCTTGTTTCTGCTGTCCATGATTGTTCTTTGCCATATTAAAAAATGATACTGCCTGTGCGTAAAAGATAACAGTTACTATAATCTAGGAAATCAAATTGGCGCTGAGTGTTTAGTAGTCGGAATAATACTGCATACACAATAGCTATACCTATAGCAAGTATTATGTTATGACACCTGCCAACATTATAGTGTGAAAAGCCTTAAAAAAACCCCAGAAAGAACACAGAATAGGACTATCTTGACAAAACGGATTCGCCGTACTGCAGACGTTTATTGAACCTACAGGATATTCCACTTGTTTTTTTCAAGAACCAAAATTGCTTTCGCTCTCAAGCAATGATTTAAGACATTCGATATCTGATGCTACAAATAACCACTCCTTTGGGTGCGTATACTTCTGTTCTTTAATGACAGCGTATTCCCAATCAAGCTATTCCTGTCACAACGTTCCAGCCTCCGTGGTATCTGTTGAATTTCATCCTCTTGTCATTGCTTCCATCTTCATTCTTTCGATGCTGTCATACAGTGAGTGGGGAGGGGCAGCCACGTGACCACGATGGGCGGAATGAGGACTGTGAAAATATACTGGAATCACAGACCTCGTCATCACGCACGATGTGAGCTCTGAGTGCAGCTACCTGGATGGGTTGCCATGGCGACGGTCAATCGATCTCGATAACACACCCTCATCCTGCCTGCACCTCTCTACTGGACTTCAAACACACATGGACGCACATACATTCACACACACACACACACACACACATACACACATACACACACACACACATACACACACACACACACACACTCACACACACACACACACACACACACAAAGAAAAAAGTATACATAAACGAAACTTGAACGAAATTTTCGCAATCTCTTACGCGGAAACTAAGTCCCTCTTTTTCACAAAAACCACGCAGGGTTCTTGGTTTCACAGCGTTATTGTAAACCGACGAGTCGATTTGAATCCCAAATGGTCGCACTGTAACCAAAGAACGCGGTAAACAGGCCGTAGGGTAAACTGGAAAGAGTTTCATTCATTTTCCTTCCCTTTTTGTAAATCTCTGTTTTACCTCATTCGAGCGAATTCAAATCAGGCGGGAATGGTTGATGGAGACCGCTGTGACAAAATAACCAGAGCAAAAATGTGGAAATTGGGGTGGAGGAGATTTAAA
>CM067063.1:2765344-2920344 GCA_033980235.1 Diadema setosum | reverse complement strand
TTAACGTCAATATTCAAACGCGAATGCCTCCTCCGCTCCACGTATAGGCCATGGTAGTGTTATCATGATAATATGCGAATCTAGATTCATGCGATTCTCAAACCTTTAGAAGGAAAATTCACTCTACGGAGGAGATAAAAATCGTTATGGCAGGCAAGAAAATGGATTCAAGACAGGGAATGCGTAACGAGTCTACTGCAACAGACTAGTTATTCACTGACCTGCACGTCTGCCTGATCCACGCAGTGAGTGACCCGTCAATCCCATGTCAGGCTTTCCTAGGAGGTTTGTCGACATCGTACGCAGACAAAACCCGAAAACTTGACCCGAGTGAGCTATAAGGGACAGAACAGTTATAAATGACATTTTTTTTTTCTTTCCTTTTTTACTGGGAGGGGGCTGAGATATTGAGTTAGTAATCATGAAAGATACTCAATTTTCGAAGAGCATTTTTTTTTTTAATCGAAATTGGGTGAGGGCTTGATTATGAATCACCATGGGGCTCTTATGCAAATACGTTGTCATTACTTCACAGTGTTGTCTTAGAGTGTATAGACCTCTAACCACCTCTGTACTCATGGCCCTGATTGCCAGAATAGGAAAGGAAAATGCACAGTTTTCTGGGAGGCCGACGGAAAGGCGCCATGGACATACAAATAAAGTTAATGAAGCAATGTTTTATGCTTCTCAAAAATGGAGATATGATATTCAGTTTCTTTTAAATATCAACTTTGAACAGAATATCGCATCCTTAAAACTTCGAAGATTGCTCTGGGGTGAGGGTGGCATTGGCACTGCAACCTTGAATTGGCCTGGCCAGCCCGTTCCCACTCACAGACCTACGGAAAACGCGCCAACAATGCAAAGAATATGTCTGAGGAGTATCAACATCTCAGTCATCACGTCCACCCCTTGGTGAAGTTTCACGAGAGACTGATGGCGATGGCGAATCGGTTCATGATGCAGGTTTGGCGAGTTTACCTTTCACCACGCCCCACAATCCACGCAGTTTCATCATGGAGATACTTTTTTTTTTCATTGAGTTTTTATTGATCAAATAAACAAGATTACAAAAACATCACAACAAAATTCGAAATGATAAAAATACTACTAAAAATAAATAATAACAAAAAAATTGAGTCAAAAAAATGAAGAGAATCAAGGCAAAGCAGCATAGAATAAAGTCAATAAGAATGTTGTACATATGCAATGGTACAGTCATAAACAATAATATCGGTTCAATATGTCAAATTCAGAGTGTTCACTGCAATAACATACCTTTACATCATAAGTCAAATCTCCATTTACGGAAATGAAGTACAAGTTTTCCATTCTTATTAGCAATGCGATACTCAAGTTCTTTACATGTTTTTAAATACACCTTAAATCCTTGAAATGAGGGTTGGTTACCTCTGAATTTACACAAATAAATATAATATTTCAAGATAAGGAAAATATAAGTTATAAACTTATCATCTTTAAACCCGAAAAATTTTTCAAAAACAGAGGGGTTATAATTTTTCTTAGTGTTTTGATTTATTACATTAATTATGTCATCCCAAACTTTTTTTACGTGCTGACACTCAATAAATATGTGAATAACAGTTTCTGGCAATCTCTGACAGAATGTGCAGTTGGGGGAGTCCTTCCTTTTGATTTTGTGCAAAAAATCATTTAGTGCTATAACTCTATGATATAGCTTGAAATAAAAGGAACGAACTCGAGCGTCAATAGAACTTTTAAAATTTCTCAGATGGATGTTATCCCACAATTCTGAATCTGGATTTAACGACAGGTCTTTCCAAAAACAAATTTGTTTTGCTGGAGCACAGTCCTCTAACATAATTGAGTAAACATATTTCGGAACTTTTTTTGCTAAACATAAGTTATTTACTATCGTGTCAAAAATTTCATTATGATCCCAATTTGATATAGTTAACCATGTTTGAGGAATATTGCTCATTAAAAAATTAAATTTTCTCCTTCCTGTGGGTGAAATGCCGAAATCAAGAATAAGTTCTTCAAAAAGTTTGCTTCCAGTGAGTGGTGAATCTAAAAGATCACTGACAAAGATTATACCTCTATCAAACCACTCTTGATAAAAAAAGAATCGCTTTGACTTGGATCTAATATTTCTGTTAAACCATAAACATTGACATGATCCTAAATCTGAAAATTTCACACCAAACTCCTTATTCATTGCTTTCTCCCTGAAAAAATACCAAGTTGTAATAGAGTCAGATAATTGAGAGCATGGTAACTTATTCAAAACAGATTCAGGTACATGAGATTTCCATAAAATATCATTCATCTGATTAAAATCTTCTAATACTGAAAGTTCAATGACCTTCCATAAACTACTGTAATTTTTGTCCAAAAGAAGTTTGACCCAAGCCATTTTCTGTGACATCGCAAAAACATATGGATCGATCATTCGCAGCCCACCCGAAGCGAAATCATTACAAACATATTTTCTTTTTACTCTTTATCTCTTCCACCACTCCAAATAAATCTATAAAATATTCTGTCTAACTCTTTGAAAAATTTTTTTGGGATCTTTATACATAATACTGAAAAAAGATACAACAGTTGAGGTAATAATAAGGTTTTAACCACACAAATCTTTCCAATTAAGGATAAATTTCTGACGCGCCAACAGTTTAGGGTCGCTTCTATAGATTTCAATTTAGGTTTGTAGTTAAGAGCAAAAACTTTGCTGACATCTAGTGAAAAAACAACTCGACTTGATAAAGAGGCAACGAGTACAAAGAGCGGGAGAACAAAAAAAAATGATAAAACAGTGACCTTCTGTAATTACTATTGATAATCAAATGACATTGTATGCTTGAATGTATTGTTGTTTGACTGTGAGCGTTTACAAAGGCAGCTTAATGCTATTCAATTTTTGTATGACAGGTATAAAGGATTAGAACCAACACTTGCTGTCGGGCGGAAGCTCGGTGGTCTAGTGGAGATGACGCCGGTCTGGAGATCGGGAGGTTGTAGGTTCGAATCCTGCTCGCACGTATGCCCATGATTTTTTTTATTATCATGGCTACTACTAAACACTGATCAATATTCAGTGCTTATTTACGTCGATGTAGGGCAATTTGTCAATCAGTTGCAATTATTTATGTATAGTTGTGTATTCAGACACAGACTTTAAAAAATCACACAAAAATATAAAACAGGTGTATATAAATTCTCAAATTACCTGCATGAAGGGAGCATATTGTAAATCTGAAACATTACAGAGCTTCCGGCCTGTGTGACATGTTGTATAAAGCTTGATTAGGTTTACTTTCATAATTCATTGTGACACGTCACAAAGCTCTCGTATTTTGTTTTATTTTTTGTTATAAAAGAATAGAAGCTGTCTGTCTGATAATATTACTATGCCACCCAAATGGTTCAGTTTACGCAATTTCATCGCATGATGATGAATTTCGACGGCTCTTCTTGAGGATGGATAGCCTTTGTTCAAGGTTCGCTCACCAAGAAGCTCGATTTCATCACCCACATTATTATTGTTATAGGGCCTGCTAATAGCGTGAGATCCTATGCGAAAGAGGCTACATAATTTTATATGGAGGGTCAGATAAGCTGAGCTGATCGTGTCTTCTATGGCTTTTTGAGTCAAAATATTCAACGTGGATGATTTTGTTTTCATGGTTCTTTGGGAATACGTCGCTAATGGTCACCTATTTCAGTCAAAGGTCACTTCAAAGGCTCCATAAAACTTGTTTTTTTTTTTTCCTCCCTCTCTTTCTTGTTGAGGGAATGGGTAAAAGGAATGTAAACATTCCAACCAGTTATGGATTTAGGTCAACTGGACATAGACCGAAGAAAACAAAACGGGTCATGGCCACTCAAACATGATTGCATTGCTCAAAACTGTAATGTTCTCGTGAACAGAACGTGGAGTACAACCACGTGGGAAACAAACAAGTTGTATATAGCCTTCCCTCCTTTTTTCTTGTAATCATCAAGGCCTCTGAGCCTTTTTGTGAAATTCTTAGTTTATTTCCTATTTTGCATCGACTTTAAACAAAGGCGTGATTTCAGATTGTAAGAAAGAGATGATTAGGTGTAATGCATGCATTGTTTAATATTTTTATTCGAAATGGAAATGAATAAACAAGGCGAATGAATGAAAATATTTTTCCAGGAGAAGTATAGGTGGAGTGGGTCTAGGCTGAAAATGAGATGGCATGGTATTGTGAGCTTTAACTTGTCCCCGCCAGTAGAAGACACACTACAAGGTCATGTATGCCTGCGCAAACACACATGGAGGAACAGACGAAAATATGACTCACTCTCTAGAGGCAGATGAAAGTGAAGATGACCTGCACTTGCAGGGAATTTATAGGGAGACTATATACCCTATTCATATCATAATCGTCATTTATTCAAGTCCAATTACTCAGAAATTCCAGGCTGCACTGCCCAGACGTGTCCTCGTACCATTACGGTACCAAGGATCTAGCTCAATATTGATATCGAACACTGAATGCTGGCATCCAGCAACAAACGCCTGTCCGCATATCGTATGTTGCCAGAAGCAAAAATGCGGCAACGGAACACAAAGGGACAACAACAACAACAACAACAACAACAACAACAATACGGACCCGTTTCCCGCCAGACCTGGCATAAACCCATGCTGCCAGAATCTCGAGGATGTATTCAGGTCCGCCGCCCTTCCTTCTCACCAGAACTCTCGACGGCGCGCTGGGCGGTAAAAATCGAGGCGGGCGAAAATAACATTTAATGGTCATTTTCAGAGGCCAGTTTTGTTTATTGCACAGTCATAAATATTCTGGAGACGATGGTTGAGGTCGAGCAGCTGCCGAGTTTTCAGACGGTGATAACCAGCGTACATTTTCAAGCGAACAATACGAGTAGGCTATAGCGAAGTTATATTCCTTTGACTATTATAGGAGTTGGTGTCATTCGACATTCCTACACAATACTGCGATCAAGACGATTGATGTGATCACTACTACAATCTTCTTTCGGTAACTAGGCATCTGGTCTGCTTCCCCCCAAAGAAAGAGAAAGGGAGTTTCGTTTGGATGCAATGGACAGGAGTTAACAACCATTATACTCCGTCATGAAAGACTGAAATGCCAGAGGGATTAATGGGCCTAATTCGATGGCGAATTTGTCATTTTTCGGACTCCATTGATGTATTGTGTCATTTTACTGTCTCTTCAATCATTAAAGAAGATGAAAAGTAATTACATCGATCTCTTGTTTCCGCTGCATTGATATGAGTTTGTGCTCGTGGAAATATGCATTGTTGATGAACGTTGATACCATTTTTTTAATGTAGATACACGTACCACACTTTTAAACGCCTCCAATTCTGCAGATTTGCTCTGCTGACGACACTTTTATCACTTTGATTCGGGACTGTAAAGAAGGCAGGATAGGCCTATAAGGCGCCTACATTAGCACAGATTACGTAATTATGTCACATTGCAGGGTGCACAATGATTGAAATACACACTTTCAGTGCAAAAGACGTTATACATAAATATGTTTGTTGTTTGAAAGAACAGGTTTTGTGGTTGCTAAGGAAAGTCTTTTGTTCTATGAAATATCTTTTATCACCTTTTGTAAGAAAGCATCAATATCATGATAACATGAAGACAAAAAATAAATAAAGTCACAAGTGCCCGTAGGCTCAGAAGTGAGAGCAGTGCGAATTGTGACAAGATGGCGCTATTTCATCAAAATAACTGTTGGGACGTTTCGATCGCATATAACGCGCACGATGTTTAGATTCAACCAAAGAGGTTGATAGAACCTCTTTGGATTCAACTCTCTTTCTCTGTATGCAGACTAATCAGTGAAACACTATTTGAAAATTCAAAAGAAAATGTCGTTCAAATGCTGTGAATGGTCAAAGGTTTGGTAAATTTTAAGTGCCGACCTTTCTTAACGGAAACAACACATAACAATCCATCTTGTCACACTATTGGTCTACTATATTGTAAAGGAACGTGATGGGAAATTCAGGAAAAAAAACCCCCACTTTTCCAGGACATCGAAAGGACACTTTCTTCCGTATAAGTTATGGGGATAAGTCGCCTTAAAATTGAATACGTCACCCACGGTTCAAGGAAACGTATGTTTTCATTTGTTAAATCATAGGCCCTACACAAAACAAAATAATCACCTTTTTTTTTTTGAAATTTCTTTTTATATATCGTCGATCATTCCGTTATTGTATTATTGTGACATAGCGTTTTGTGCAGCGATTCCCATCAAGACGGGAGGGGGGAGGGAAGGGTGAGGGGCAGTATATAGTTTAAAGATTGATCAAAGCTCTAAATTTCATATAATTAGCTTAATAATAACTGTTCTATTCATAACATTAATATTTAATTCACCACAGTCTCAGCTAAAGGTGTTGTGTAAAAATCACGCAACACGACTTTCATTAGCAATAGTTCATTAGAATAAGATGTCGTACAATATTAATGAATAACATTGAGGAAAGGATCACTCGGAAATAGTATTGCTTCTCAACAGATTTTTTTTTTTTTTTTAAATGAAAACGCGTCGCAATGATAAAGAGGTGATTGTGGCTTTTCATTACAGTCGTTATAACAGATCACCGACGCATTTGGCATCGTACGATTATTCAGGGGGAACGCCCAGGGTAGTTAGAGTAACCCGTGTCCTAAAATCTGACCTGACGAGGTCACTACAAGATGACCCGACGCTGACCTTTATCGAGTAACAACAAGCACTCTTCTCTTCCCACCCCGCCAATTTCACATCCGCGTCCCCGATTATCTCGATCCACCCCGCGCCCTCCGGGTGTTTGGTCTGGTCACTCTGGCCAATCAGCGAGCTGGCTGGCTGGCTTGACCACTCTGACTGACCTTCACACTTTTCTGGACCTGTCGTTGTTGTTTTTCCTGCCCTCGTGAAGCTTCCTGAGCCTGCAGGATCAAGAGAACTGGTTCTCGGGTGTGTTGCTCAACCAAACAGGGCTGAAATACATTATGTACGTCCGGGAGGAAAACAAGCAGACATGGGTTCACGCCACGGTCTACACCTTCTTCTCTTTTTCCACTTCATTTTTCATTCATAGTGATCGTTTTAGACCCATTGTCATTCAATGACAGATTGATAAGCGTGTATATATTATGTATGTACACACAAACATGTGCACACGCACACACACATACACACATAATAAGAATAATACATGTAGAGCCTACTTGATATTTATAGAGCACCTCTTCCACTGGATACAGAGCGCTATGAGATGTCATTCCTGGTGATACATAATTATTACTAGTCCGTGACAGTACAAGTCTAGCGCATATATAGGGATATCAAAATAGGGGTAGGTCTTCAAATACACACACACACACATCTCTCTCTCTCTCTCTCTTTCTCTATGTGTGAGTGTGAATGTGAAATGGGTTTAAAGTGCTGGGTAATCATTCAAATTGATGAAACTCTTCAGTCATTTTTTTTTTAATTGCCATTGACAAATTGTTATGAAAACTATTTATATTGATATAGGGCAATTTGTCAATCAGTTGCAGTAAAAAAAAAAAAAGAAAGAATTTAAAGCAAGTCCATTATCAGAGCAAAATAAGACCTCTCCAATGATAGATCACTTGTTGTATAACAAGGACAAGGAATATTCTCAGTTATGATTAAAAGAATCCCATATTTTCTTGTTATATTCTTCTTCTTTTTTAGCATGTCAAATGGCACATATTTCAAATATGGTATAACTTATAACATACTCTTGCATTGAGAATATTTGCCTTGCTCTTTGCCTGTTCTATCTGATAATGTTCAGTGGCTTGTGTAATACGTTGTATCGCTCTCTGTGTAGTTCTATATTATGCTCATTTTGAATTAACCTAAGAAGGCATCTGTAGGCATCTGTTGATTACACCACTCTCGGAAATGTCTCAGTAAATACATGTTTTTCGTCTCAAATTGCTTTGCTTGTCAGCTTTTGTTCTGTTTTGGCATAATTACATAATTACTGTATAGTGATACTTGTAGTATTTGTAGTAGTAGAAGTAGTTATTACAGTGCACTCCTACTGTAACAGATACAGTTATAACAAAGCTCTCATTACAAAGAAGTAAAAATTCATGTCCCAAAATTATTATCTATAATTATCCTGATGAAATCCCATTTTCTTTGCTCAATTTTGCTCAAGACATTTCAATACCGGATTACAAAAGAAAGCTGCTGGTCCTGAGGACTTTCTTATAACTCTGGTCGCCTGTATCACTATCAGTAGTGGTAGTAGTAATAGTAGCAGCAGCAGCAGTAAAACAAGTACTTATACGAGTAGTAGTAGTTGTAGTGGTAGTAGCAGTTGTAGCAGAAGTAGTATTACTATTAGAAGTAGTAGTAGTAGTAACCATAGTAGTAGTATGCAGTAGCAGTACATTGTAGTTACAAAAAATACATTGTAAAATAGTATTGATAATAGAACATAACAAAATGAAAGTGATTCTGATTGTAATAATTTCTATTAAAATTATAACCATTATCACTGTGTGTGTGTCATTTTGTCCCATTGCTTTACTTGTACTTCTTCCTCTTATCCCTTCTGAATTGTTATGCCCACTCCTTCACGTACGTACGTAATAAAAAGACTCGTTTGTCTTTTTACTCAGGGAACTTGCCAATCGTACAAGCTCTGCTTTTTTGGCAAGTTGCCTTCATATTCCCCCATATTCCTTACTGGCAAGGGCTATTTCAACTAATTGTGAATTCATGATGACCAAATTATGTTAATCACGTGTATCTATGTGTTTGTAGGTGCAACTGTACATGTATTATGCTTTTGTAAAATTAATGTTTGCATTTGTATTTGCTTCATGACATTTCACCTTCTTGTACAAGTTGATTACACTACATTACAATCACATGTTTTTTGTACTATTTGGATATGGAAACATAAATGAAATGAAATAAATTAAACATGCCAATGAAACATTTACAGTATGGCTATGAATTCTGTGAAGAGAAGATCACAAGATAACAAGTGTGTTTACTTAGTTTATTGAGTATATAAATTCCATGTGAGACTTTTGTACTCTTATGTAGCAGGTAAGAATTGTTTAAAATGAAAATAGTTGTGACATATGTTTATGAGTGCTGTATACAGTTGTATGTCACATAGCCAAACAAAGTCCTGATATTGACAATAACATGACATTGAATATAACATGAACAAAGTGAATCTCTCTCTAGAAATACTTTATTTCAAGTCATACATCTTGTAATATTGATTGTAGTAATGTCATAATCTATACAAATAATCTTCAGCTCATAGTCTGGTATTACCATAAAGAGTATGCTACAATAAAGAAATATGCCAATATTTCTGTTCAGCTCAAAGCTTGGTACTATTAACATAAAGAATGAAATTCTTCCATGGACAGAAATACACAAAATATAACCATGACATTTCAAGATTACAGATGAGATACTCAAATAGTTCATCATAAAGAAAAAAAAAATCATGTCTTGATGGAAGGCATGAATACACATATGAATATAAAAGCAGGTCTTCATTTGCAACACATGATCAGTGGGTGTGTGCAGAAACATACTCATAGCGCCCTCTATGGGTGAAGTGGAATCTCTTGATCAGATAAGCAACTTACATGCTACTCCCAACGCCGCCGCTAGGTGAAAAACGACAACTCGCATACAGAATAGACATGAACATGAATATGGATTGGCTATGTCTACTAAAGTTATAGAATACTGCCCCTAGGAAAAGCCAATAGATAATTCAACCCTTAGTGTGCTTTGAGTGATGATTGATATAGAAACCCTCTTAGTGTTGTACTGTCCAAAAGTCTTGGAACAGAATAATAATAGTCAGTTCTTAGAGCGCATAATACAGTATTCATCTCATAATCGGGCATCTGATAATCGGGAACCTCGCTTAAATGACATACGCTTCCCAGAAACATTTCCAATGCATGTTATTTTCACTGGATAATCGGGCGGGGACCTCTGATAAACGGGACGATTTTTCTTCAAGCGATCTTTGATTTTGTTGATATTTTACACAAAAAATCGAACAAAATACCACAACAATATTTCAAAGATTCCCTGTCAGTTGTCGTTTACATCGAACTTACAAAGCAAGCTTCGGACTGGTGTGTTTTGACCTCCGTCCATCCAGTACACGTACATGCATATCCTATAGACACGAAAGCGCCGTGTATAAGTATCCATGCCATTGCATTGCGAAGCACATGCTTTCGCGAACATTCTTCTCCCCTACATATACGCAAAGCCATGTGCAGGGAGAGCTAGAGGGTTGCGCCGAGGGGTAGCGTGGTTGTGTATTCATGTACATGTACAGTACGTCAGTATGCATGTGCACTACATGTACCTGTCGTATGCTGTTAGTGTATGGTGAGTGCTCATCGCGAAATCAGGCACCCCGCTTAAAGGGGCCGTGTTTGCTACTCCCAAGCTGTCCCGATTATGCGATGAATACTGTATCATAAGATAGCCTCTATGCATGTACGAAATTAATGAAAACAAAATCTTTCAAATATTTCTCTATTCATATGTAATTAACAATTATCAAAAAGGTGAGTTTTTAACACAGATTTGAATTTATCACAATCTGTTATGCATCTGATACTGAGAAGGAGATTATTCCATAGTGATAGTGCCATTTTTCCAAAAGCCCTATCACGAAATGTCTTAGATTTGACACTTATTTCAGAGATGAGATTTTTTTTTCTTAATTTGAGCGCAGATTACGACCAAGATGATATGGCTTGATGAGTTCACTGAGGTATGCAGGGGCATTTCCATGAAAACATTTGAATACAAGGGTCAAAATCTTAAACCTGATACGAGCTCCTATGGGAAACCAATGAAGACTATGAAGTATGGGATTTATATGATCCATATATTATATATTTCCAGAAACAGAAATGATAATCACTTGTAGGGTAGACTACTGAAGTTGAATGTTTCCTGGATAGCTATAACTTCCACAAATCTACATTTCCTGTCTCTAATAAAGCACCCCTGGTTTCCTCTATAGAAACATTCATTTTTCGACATCACATCTTGAGATAAATTTCTCTAGGAAGCATTGTAATCGACTGCACTGATCAAGCCTAAAGAATAAGATCAACTTTTATGAAATTGTCTAAGTTTTGTGAAGCCCCATTACCTTTCTCTTGGGAAATTTAAAGATTATCATCTCCAAAACATGATCGGAGCAATATTTCAAACACACAGAATTTAAAACGCCTACAAGATTAAATCACATCCAAATGAAATGTAGTCAAAATCTTAGCAATGAGAAAGTGAAGAGAAATAAACTCAACAGAACAATGCTCAAGATTCCATATTACATTCCATTTGAGTATTTTTATATTTTTTTATGGTTCATCATTGTCTTATTCTTCTTGCAACCCAGAAATTAAACACTGTAAAAGTGCTAGTTTCTGGTTGTGCGAAATGCATGAAAATTCCACTTTGTCAGTATTGTTCAAAAGCAGAAGGCTTAGATTTGGCACATGATGTGTGTGTCTTTGTGTGTACACTTTCCAGAGAGAAATGAGAAATATGAGGGAAATATAACCAAATCAAGTAGTGAGGGGCTGAGAAATCGTTGACCACTGACAGTAGATTAAGGCATCGTATATATTCATGTCTTACCATTTCCAAGTTCTGATTTGAATCAGAACAATTTCTGCAAAGGATAAAAAGTCTATTGTATAGAGGATGGAGGCTACTACATTATAGTACCCACAGTTGCAAAATATTGGTGTGATAAGATTGATGTACGGCTGTGGAATAACGAAGTCATATTCACATTTAGCAACAAAAAATGACACATGAAAATATTTTCCACTCAAGATCCCTAAAATTTTCCTTGGGAACTGGCTCCGCTTCTCAAGGTTTGTTCAGATTGTGGAAGAAACATTTATTCTCCAGACAATATTCTTATCTCTTCTTCTCCCTTGGCAACTGGCTTGGAGTTCCAAGACAGCGGTCTATATTTGAGATTGAGATGTCCAATCTCCATTTAAGAAATCCCTTCTTTTGGTCTCCCTTGGCAACCAGCTCCAACAACCTTGGACGGGCTCCTTGATCATGACTGACCCCCGAGATTGGAGAGCCAGCCGGACTTGAGGCTGGAGCTGAGACGAGATGAAAGCGAGGCTGGAGAGGAGCGAGACTTGTGCAGGATGGCATCCATGGGGGAGGGCGTGGCCATAGATGAGGTCTAGAAAGGAAGGGGGACAGAACACAACCAGTTAATAATGAATAGGGAGACTTGTCATTACCAGAGACTGCATAATAAAGGGGAAGTGGAATATTTACTTTAGGGAGATGTAACTCAACATGAACAAAGTTTTTTAGCCCCAAAACCATGCAAAAGCAGAGATGAGGTGGGGGCAGGGGAGTGGTAGAACACAACAAGTTAAAAAGAAAAAGAAACAAAAAAAATTATGAATATCTGTCATTATCAGAAATTCTGTGTAATAATGGGGAAATGGGGGGGGGGGAGGGAGTTACTCTGGGGAGAAGTAGCTTACAAGTGAACAAAAATTGTCTATCCAAAAACCAATAATGGCATAATGGCAGAATAAAACCAGTTAAAGACAAAAAGAAATAGGAAAAATATGAACATTTGTCATTATCAGAGATTCTGCATGATGAAACGGAAGTAGGAAAGTTACTACAGCAAGAAGCAACTCAAAAGTGAATGTTTTTTATTAAAAAATCAAGAAAAAGAAACTGTGCTGTTAACCTGTTGAGGACGAGTCCCGATATACTCACACAAGCATCTATGGGAAATGCGTGTTGTAACAAAATCAAACTGTCCTCAGCGGGTTGATATAACAATAACAAAAGAAGAGAGAGAGAAGAAAAACAGGAAGATGATAAGGAAGAGGAGGATGAGAAAGAAAAGGAAGAGAATGAGAAGGAAGAAATGAAGGAGAACAAGATGCAGAAGAGAAAAGAGGAGAAAAAGCAGTCAACAAAGAAGGAAAAGAATACGAAGGAAAGAAGCAATACAAACCTGTGGCTGTTTCTGTCGAGGCAGTGCCGGCTGCAGGGTCAGTTTGCTGGTCTGTGAGGTGGTGGTGCTGAGAGGCAGAAGGCTGAAGCGTACCTGGGGACTGGACAGAGGCAGGACATTGTGCTGCTCCTGGTAGCCGGCCGCCGATGACCGCTGACTTGAGAACAGGTGCTTCTCCGGACTGGTCAAGAATCCCAACAGGAGCTAATGTCATGAAGAGCAGAAAATGACTGGTTGATCAATTTTACATAACTCAACTTTTATGTTCTATCAAAGTTAAAAGGTCCTGTAAAAGTGGATATTTTCGCGCGACTAATTTTTCGGGCTCGGCCGGGTAAGAAGAGTTTCGCGTGTTTTTCATTCTGCGGAATCAAGACATCAACTACTGGAACATATGGCAAGCAAAAAATATTTGTGTGCTTTTATTTTCGCGCTAGTTTCTGTTTGCACAAAAATTTCAACATCGCGAAAATTTTCACTTTTACAGTACTCTTCCTTTGCCAATACTAAAGACAGCTTAGTTTCAACACTATTCCCAATATACACTTATAGAAATAAAATATCAAATCCTGCGCCACAACACACAACTCAAACAAAGACTTTATAAAATTAGACCTGAAGAGTGTGGTAATACTTTGTTGCATGTTATGGCATACACCAGGTCAGTATATGCTGAATGATCACACTGTACCAATTCAGGACTTTGTTGATAGAAACTAAGAAATGTGGATGAGCCTTATTTTGAAATTAGCTGAAATAAATCCCTTTGAATAGCTAGCACATCATCTGTACATAGCAGCAGACGACTAAGGCAAGTATAAAAAAAGACAAAATCCACTAATTTACTGTCTAATTACGTTTATCCAAGAAAAGTTCCTCTCACTTACCGAGCACCTATGGGCATGTCTGTTTAGGTTGGAGGTCATGTGTGGGGTAAAGACATCCAGGTCAAAGGGGTCAACGAACCCTTCCAAGATGTCCATCAAACCGTGCAGCATGTCGTTGAACCTGGCCTGGTCTTTCTTGTCCTCGCCCCGCCCCAGCATGATGCTGCCGATGAAGCGGATGTCGAAGAGAAGCTGCAGGGCTTGCGGCTGGGTGAGTCGATGGCTGGCATCCCTGCCTCTGGGAGATTTCCCCTTCAGGATGGATTGGTAGGTGTGAAGGAGACCATCACCAGTAGCTTTTACAAGCTCAGACACCACAAAGCTAAATGGGACAAAATGGCAATTCTTTTCCATTAACTTTTTCTACCTCTACAATCATACAATGAACATCACATTGTAATACATAGGAATACATAGGGCCTTACCACTTGGGCCCCTCCCCCCAATTTTTTTTTTACCCCAGAAGTGGCACCAGAAATATAAATTGGGGTCCTTCACTTTCAAAAACATAGTGCTGGCCCTGAGCAGTTCCTTAAGGAATGGTTTCAAGATATTGTTCAGCATGTTTGTATAGTGATTCCACCTTCTTTGAGGCTCTTGTCTGTTTTCAATTCATCTCTACTCATTTACAGAAGAAAATGAACAACACGGAATAAGGAAACAAATCTGTGGAGATATTGCAAATGATTAGACTCTAAAAATACAAGCATGTAAGATTGATATCTATAATGCAAGTATGATATGCAATCTGTCATCTATTATGTGGGATACAAATTCATGTCTTAGAAACATCATACATCTAAGACATGAAACTTAAAAGAAAGTCCAGAGATTGATCTGAAAGGAATGCAGCTAGACTGATTTAAAACTTTAAAAACATTACAGGAATCCATCTTACGTTTCTTCCAAATACATCACTCACTGCCACTGTACTTCTCATTTGTCCCAATAATAGACTACATGATTAGAATTAAACAAGGAACACAAGACATAATCCTGAGCTACTGCAATTAAGCATAAGACTTTGCAGACACTCTGGTCTGTATCCATGAAAGTGGTTTAAATTTTTGAAAACAGTTTAAATTCAGTCCATGGACTAAAATAAGCATGAAATAGAAGTACCATTCCCATGCATGTGGCAAAACACAATAATCATTGGATGTCTGTTGGCATATACGATCTGTCACATGCATTTATGCAGAAGAAATTTACATATTCCATGAATTAAATTCAAACCACTTTCATGAATTCTGGTCTTGGTGTCTTTATTACCTGGAAAGGGCATGGCCACCAACACGGTTGATCTCCTCACACAAGCCATATAGGAGGGACTGTACGTACCAAGATGACTGTAGGACAAGAAGACAGAGAGGTGATAGGTGTATTTCTGGTAAAGGTCTCTTCTTGTATAAGTGAGTTTGGAATATTTGGTGATTATTGCAAGCAAAACATTGCATTCAAAGCAACTTATGAAAGAATGCCTCCTGCTCTTCACAACATTTTGTGTAAAAAGACAAACAGTCTAACAAACAAACCCACACACACCAAAAAACTAATTTTGGCACACTCAACTGTCATCTTTAACAGTAGAACTATATTATATGCAAACATTGTTTGCATCAAGAAGCCATGTTTTTGTGTACGTTGCTGAAGATTAGAAAAGGGTCTACTAATATCACAAAATGCAAAGTGTGTACATCAATCATGGTGTAAGTCAATAGATGCAGTCACTGTGCAAAGGCCAAAGTCATGTAAGTTTCTGACAAATGTATGACATATGTGGAGTAGACAAAATATCTAAGTTCAGTATTGTGTATGTCAAAGCTAATTTTCCCACTAAAACAGATTCAAATAATGCGGAGTTGACAGTATATCAAATTGGGTTTAAAATGTCAGGTATCTGATATGGTGCATGGGGAGCAGAATTCAAAGTATATGGGAGGATAAATACCTGGACCGGAAGACGTATCTTGGAGGACACTTTCTTGCCATCTTCAGTCTCTTCTTCGATGTCGATGCTGTCCCATGCCTGCAATGGAAATTACATGAACACTACTGTGCTTAGAAGGGACATCATCAGCACATTGTCTTTTGACTCTCATAATGCACCTCAGTAGCTCTCATTTGGCAAAGCAGGAACTCTCTGATCAAATTGCGGCAAATCTCTACGATATTTCACAAAGATGGTAAAAACTTGCATGTCAAGATTTAAAGCATGATATGTCAAGATACCAAAAGTCAACTACAGTGGTTTTAGAATCAACAGGCTCAATGTTGCAAAATTGTTTACAATCTTTATTTCATAAATTTCCTTAGGCTGAAAGGAAAAATTTACTGCCGAAAGAAAAATTACCAGCGATTAAAGCTGATGCTAGAGAGAGAAAAAAAAAGATAGAGGGACTAGTAATGAATTGTTTCAAGCTAAAAGAGTACACACCAAAGAGCAAAATGTAAAATGCAAAACCGTGTATGCAAAAAAAAAAAAATCAAAAGTTATTTAAATGAAGAATTCTGGCCAAACCATGAAAATAGATCACTTGTATCAAACTATTTACATCATCCCTCCACTTTCTTCTTCAATACATTGAATGTTGGAAAAAAAGAAAGAAAGATACAGGTAATGTTGAAGAGAGCAGACAAGTAGAACTGTGAAGATTACATCTAACACAAAAGAAAAATCTTTCTGACTAGTGTTGGGGCTACTTCTCTTCCTTCCTATCATTTTCTTTTATTTTTCCTATCACTAAGTTTAGGTTCAAAATGTAATGTCTATTCCTTTCAAGCATAAAGCCTAGTTTTATGTTTGTTTAAAATTTCTATCTCAAGACTTTTCACAGGCTGAATGGAAAAATTTACTGCCCAAAGAAAAAAATCACCAGCAATTAAAGCTTTTTCTTATCACTGAGTTTAGGTTCAAAATGTAATGCCTATTCCCTTCAAGTATGAAGCCTAGTCTTGCCCAGCTTTAGAACTCACCGTCGAGTTTTTCAGCAATGCAGAAGGCGAGGTGTCAGTAAGGTTGTCTTTGAACTCTGCCAAGAGTGATGTACAGGTGTAACGACTCCAGAGCCTAGGCAGAGGGTGTGGAAGTGATGGAGAACAAGGACAGCAAGGAGCATTAGTCATAGCAATCGGTCACAGCAATTTGTTCAAATATTATGTAACATCAGGAGGATGTGTATTTCCATTGATGGTGACAGTAAAGAAATGCTTCCCAGCAACATTCATCCATATCAACATTCTCTGCTTAGGGCCATCATATGATCTAAAGTTAATCATCAACAATAGCACATTGACTGGTGATTTATATTGTATCCTCTTGCTCATAATGTAGAGTTATAGAGATTGTAAAAAACGAAGCTATATCCTCAGATTTTACCTCAACACACCTGGCTTTAAATTTGTCCACAAGTAAAATTCAATTGCATTTGAACACAAACCCAGGTACTTTGCTATTATAGATGTCGCATTTACATTTTGAACACCCCTTTTCATGACTCAATTTGCAACAACAAGTATACGTCATCACGCTCTTCAACTAGCAACTACACAAGGATGATTTATTGCTCTTCTACATTTTAGTTGAGTTGATATGCAGTGTTTGTGGAATTTTTGATGATAGGAAGATTTCCTTCATCCAAAATATGAAAATAGGTGGTGGTATGGACACAAATTTCTTATAGACTATAACTTTGGTATATGAATGTGCATCAGTTTTCAATGCTTAGTGCATACAAATGTAAAAAACAAACAAACAAACAAACAAACAAAAAATCTCTGCAATAATCATCAAGCAAACACAGCATTGGTAAATTTACAAACATGATCATATTCAATGAAAGAAAGAAAGAAAATGAAAGATGACATGTTCGAGTCCCACTGTTTCCTTTTTTCCAACGTGTTTGTTAATTTACAGATCAGCAGTTACGATCTGATGAAATTAAATTTGTAGAGGGAGACAAATTGAAGAAACTCCCATCTGAAGAAAGATATCATTCAGAGGGGTGTCTCCCTCTACAAATCAAATTTGTTAAGATCTTAACAAATTCAATTTGTAGGAGACAAATAATTATTGAAGAGATTCACACATAATCATATTCATCAGATTTCTTGCATTTTCCTGCATTCCCAAAACACGTAGAATCTCTACATAGACTTACAGCTTTGACTCTAGCTAGCTGGTTCTTAAAAAACTTAACATGAATGGACAGCTCTGAGTGAACTACTCACTTGTAAGCCTCATTGGACTGAGACAGAAATCCAGCTTTGGACTTGCCCCACTCATCATCCGTGGACTAGTATTATATAGGAAATAAAATAACATTCAAGACAGAGCATCACAAACAAAGTAGCTGGACATAGACAATATCTCAGAAGTAATGATAATAGTGAATAGAATATGATCTTCTTTATTCTGGGTAGCCTCTTCGGTGTTGCCACTGTTTTACCAGCAAGTGTTGCCTTTAATACCATAGTGTTCCCAGAAATCTACTTATGTATTGAGGTCATGAAACGCATGATGGCTAAAATCATCTTGTCCAAGGAAGTAGTAGACACTTGACGGCGTTTGAACTACAGGCATTCCATTGCAAGTCAAAAGCCTTATCCGCTATGCCACAGTGCTCCTACAGAACAACTAATGTGGTAAAGACTAAACAAAGATATCTCTGTCATTTGCAAAATCATTCAAAACAAGTACATGACATATGTCATGGAGACATAATTGACATGGGATATCACAGTCATTACAGCAAGAACAACAGAAATCTGCCATATCAGTTAGCATCAAAATATCATTCTTTATCGTCTTTTCTCTTTTTAATAGCAGCATTTACCATGACTGACAAAACTCGCTGAGGAAATTGACTGAGAAAGCTATTGATGGCTGGTTTGGAAAAACTAAGTCTTCATAGACAGAGAAACGAAAATAAGATAACAAAAGTCTAATACAGTGTTACTGTTCTTTAATGCAAATGCCTGAGTATATTGGCTCATTGAACAGTATTGTCAATGTATTAAAAATCAAAAAGCATGAACTTAATTGAATTTAATGACACTATAACTAAAGTTCTTCACACATCTTGGAGGCTCAGAACACATTATACCACTCCTAGATATTATGTGTTTTGTGATCACTTGCAAACCATTATTTTTTTTTTCCACACAATCACCATTCACTTACCTGGAGAAGGTATAAATTTGTACTGAATAATAAAAATACTGCATATACTGAATATTTTGTGAGGTTTTTATTTTTATACCAATGTTAGATTAAATGACATGATCTGTAAATCACAACAATCAAATGTTACGGTATGCTCTCTATGCTAGAGGTAATAAGGCAATGGCAATGTATAAATGATAGATTTAGACTCACCGTTGATGATTTGCTGTCCCTCTTACCAGCAATCTTGGTTCTTATTCTGTACATGGAATCATTTGGTGAGGTGTGCAAAAGAATTTGATCATTATATGGCAAACTTAAACACCTAAATGTCAACAATTAGCATTTTGTATTTAAGTATTTCATTTACCTGATTAAAAAAAAACTTCATACAAAGTTTGAAAATAATTTCTCACAAATGCTAGGAAATTATTTCTCACAAACATTTGGAAATTATTTCTCATAGATACTTGATGATTATTTCTCATAAAGATGTTTCTTTTTGAACATGAATTCAATGTTACCTTTTCCAGGTTTGCAGGTATTTATGCATCAAATTCAGGAGATTCCAAAGAGCAATCAGGGCAAAACTTGAGTGTTACATGCACCTTCATAGCTGTGGTATAGTTCCTAAATCAGGAGGACTTTTATATCCTCTTGTCATGACAAGAAAATATGTCTAATTCATCAGGAAATCTCTGGTCTCCGGAATCAAGGTAATATGAAAGCTCTGTTATTTTCTCTGAGGGCTGACATGAGCTACTGGTGGCAGTATTCTGCTCCGAAATCCTGATAGAAATCCAACAGACTCCTCCATAACAATTCAATGAATAACAAAACAAATGTAAGGTATGTTAAAAAAAAGAGAGAGAAAAAACTATACACACTCAATAGCTGAGCACCTAATTTCTGTCAAAAGAAATATATTTTGGATGATATTTTCCTACCTCTGCTGCTCAGATTTCTGATCTCTCTTCTCCGTGATCAAGACAGCCTGCTGTAGGTGGGGCGAGAGCTCGGTCAAGGCAGAGCACAGACGACCCAGGAACACCACCCTGGAAGTTGGGGGGGGGGGAGGACAAAATGAAGTACAAAGCACCTTTATCTCAAATCTTGACACTCTTCTCCAGATAAATTAATCCTGAAATGACACGAACTGAACCATCAGGGAACAATATCAAATTGAAAAGGATAATGGAAGATGTTTTAAATGTACATGGCAATAACAACAAGAAAAAAAATATCAATGGCAGCTCCTTTTCATGAATAAATAGAATTGCAAAGTGTTTATAACTGGTGCATTTTTACAATTTCAGTGTTTAATTCTGTTCAATTCATAGCTACTGTAAGAAATAAACACTTAACAGTGACTTTACTAGACTTTGTTTTGACACAATCTGTACATTTCTGTGGTCATCATTAGGTGTCATTACACGTATGATGTTTGTTTGAGGAAATGAATGTCTTACCTGTTGATTGTACCAACAGCCTGTTCCTCAAGATTGGCCTCATGGGCAGCGTCGAGGGCGCTCTTACAGTCTGTCAACTCTTGCTTGATGTGCTCAATTAATCTGCAAGACAACAAATGAATACTGTAAAAGCGGAAATTTTCGCACGACTCTTCTTCCCCACGCTCGGCCGGGGAAGAAGAGTTTCGCATGATTTTAATTTCGCGGAATCGAGACAGTAAGTACTGGAACAAATGGCAAGCAAAAATATTTGTGCGCTTTTATTTTCGCGCTAGTTTCTGGTTGCACGAAATGTGCGAAAATTTCCGCTTTTACAGCAATAACTTCTTTTCCACCCAGAAAAGGAGTTGTACTGTATACTGTATACACCATATATTTAGCAAGTTTAATTCTTTGCGAATTAGGACCTTCCACTAATTTCACACATGGTTAAATTTTTTATCATGGAGTATAGCAATGGACAGAGCAATGTATACAGACACAGCTGATGTTTTCATATTTCCATATTTGTTCAAGATGTCACATTTTCTTCTGAACATTTGTGTCATTCTTTGTTTACAATTACCATGATAATGAGAACACCGCAAAGCTTGAAAATCAGCAACTCGTGAAAATGCTCAATCAAACTGCCCACTCACAAAAATATCAATGCGAAAACATCAGCGTACACAGCAGTGTACAAATTTTGGATCACCTACCTATTGACACACTGTGTGCAGGCGATCTGAAGGAAGCTGTGGAGACTGGTTGTGTCAGCGTACTTGTCAAACGGACCCTGGGCCCCTCTGGAGGATGGCGTCTGTTTGTCACTCAGCTGCTGCTGCTGCTGGGGTCTGTCCGTCTGTCTGTCTGTCTGTTTGTCTGCGTAGCATCCCAAGTCTTCCAGCAGGCTCTTCAGTCTCACGTCAATGAAGGAACAGATACTGGAAAGAGGATGACAGGAGGATGATAAGACAATGAGGTGGTAGGTTGGATAACTTTTAATAGTGGATTTTTTTGGGGGGGGGGGATGGAGGGGATATGTACAGTTGTATGTTTGTGTTCTGTAACCATAATTTTCTCTGTATGTATGGTACCATAAATCCGCGGATGTAATGTTATGTTTCTTTTTATTCGTTATGCTGCATGTGAAAATTCATTGTCCTATACTGTCTATTTTGTAATACAGTCAAACTCGGATACCTCGACGTCGGATAAGCCGAATATCACTTACCTCGGGGGCAAAATGAAAGTCCCGATTGTTCCTATGGAGTTTCCGTGTATTAAAATTCGCGTAGCTCGAACAAAGATAACTCGAAGTTCGGTTACCTCGAAGGGAAATCTAATGTCCCGATCTTAATTAACTTATTGTTTTTCCCAGCATGTTGCTCGAATCGAAATTGCAAACATCACTCGGCATCTCCGATTAAGCGCGCGTGGACAGCGAAGACATGTCACAAATGTTTTCACACTCGATTGTAAATATTCTGAGACCCAGAACAATCGCGCGCCCAAGAAGAAATACCCGATACACAGCTGACAAGGAAAATCCCCAACACCTACCAACATACGTACATGGTATGCACATAGCACCCGTGCCAATGGAGTGCTTTACGATAGCACTACGCGCTGCACCATCATTTGCTTTTCTTTAACCACTGTGTTTTGATTTTTGATCGAGTCATACCGTGCGCGTAGATTTCTCAACCGTCGGGGCGCACCTGCTTACGTTGACAGTTATATCTTTGCCATTAATCACGCTCCACTGTCAAAACATCAATCTCCCTCGTAGTGCCTTTTTTAAAACTATTTGTTTTTTTTTTTGCCTTTCACGAAGTTTACTTCCCCGAGAACGCAAGCACTGAAACTTTTTTTTTTCCCAGCAATGCGATTAAGAATAGAATACACAGGGCTCCGCACTTATAAGTTTTATCGGGTCACCAATATCATTGATTTTTATTTTCTAGTGGTCGAAAGTAAAATCTGGTAACAAAAAAAAAAAATCAGGAAAAACATTACAAAAACTAAATCGGTCCTACTAAACAGAGACAAATTAATATTAAGCATTATTGAAGTGATACAGATGCCCATGTCTAAAACAAATGAATAGATAATTCAATCATCTTACTCTGTGTTTAAAGATTTGACAAATAGGCGTAAAGATTATTTAAAAAGTTGATGCCCATTATATTGAGGAGGTCAAAACTTACGTTTGAAATGAGAAAATGGGAGCATTTGCTGACATTTGTTAGCATCCGACATTTGTTTTAGCATTGTAAAAAGCCGAAAGTTACCGTTATTCATTTTTAAATGTAAAAGCAAACAACCGACATTCATTTTAGAATCTGACGGAGCTGAATACTATCCTAATCCGTTTCCAAACGTGAAAGCAAACATCCGCTATTTGTTTTAGCATCTTACTGAGCGGATTAATACCATTAATCATTTCAAAATGTTAAAGCAACAATCTGTTATTTATTCTTGCATCGTACGGAGCAGAATATTACCGTTATTCATTTCAAACATCCGACATATATTTCATTATCGAACGGAGCCGAATGTTACTGCTATCCACTTCCGAAAGTGAAATGAATCATCTGACAATTATTTTATCATCGCATGGAGCCGAATGTTACTGTTTTTCATTTTTGAACGTCAAGGCAGACATCAGACATTTTGGACCATGAAACGTATAGCTGAATGTTACTGATATTTATTTCGAAATGTACCGTAGGAAATATCCAATATTTTTTTATCATCGTATGGGGCAGAATGTTACTGCTGTTCACTTCCAAACATGCCAAACGTAAAAGCAATCATTCGACATGATTATCATCTTCCGGAGCTGAATGCTATTGACATTTACTTTCGAACGTAAAAGCACACATCCGGCATTTATTTTATCAGCGTACGGAGTTGAATATTATTGTTATTCACTTCAGAACATCAAAGCAAACATTCGACATTTATTTTAGCACCTTCCGGAGCTAAATGTTATTGCAATTTACTTTCGAACGTAAAAGCAAACATCCAGCATTTATTTCATCATTGTCAGGAGTTGAATATTATTGTTACTCTTTTCCGAACGTCAAAGCAAACATCAAACATTAATTTTACCATTAAACGCAGCTGAATGTTACTGTTATTCATTTCGAAATTTAAAAGCAAACATCAGACAGTTATTTTAGCATCATATGGACATGATGGAGCAGAATATTACTGCTATTTTCTTCCGAACATAAAAGCGATCATCTGACATCTATTTTAGCATCTTCCGGAGCCGAATGCTATTGCTATTTACTTTCGAAAGTATAAGGAAACATCCGACATTTATTTAACCATCGTACGGAGTTGAATGTTATTGTTTTTCATTTCCGAACGTCATAGCAAAAATTCGACATTTATTTCAGCGTCTTCCGGAGCCGAATGTTATCCTTATTCATTTCCGAACGCAAAATCAAATATCTAACATTAGTTTTAGCACCATACGGGGCTGAGTCTTATCGTTATTCATTTCCAAAAGTATGAGCAAACATCCGACATTTATTTTAGTATCATACCGAGTCGAATATTGCCGTCATTCATTTCCACAATTAAACGCAAACCCCTGACATTTATTTTAGCATCTTACGTAGCCGATTGTTACCGCTGTTCATTTTCAAAAGTAAAGGCAAACATCCGATTTTTTTTTTTTTTTTTTTTTTTTTTTGGTGGCGCGATCAGGCCACCAAAACCTTTATTTCTGAAATTTTGATTTCATTTCCGATTTTCACTCAATTCATTCATATAAAAGTTGATTCAATTCAAATTGACAAGCATGCAAACAATCAGTAGGCACTATAACAGACACCATGTTGAACATCGATAAACGTCGAACATCGATAAACATCGGATAAGTCGAAGAAAATTCGACGTACGCGTACCTCGAAATTCGCGTACGTCGAACCATTTTCTTCAGTCCCGACGACTTCGAGGTATCCGAGTTTGACTGTATATCTGCATTTATGTATATGTCTGTGTTGTATGTATATCACCAAATGTGTAATCAGTTTAAACTTTCTGCATTAAAGTGTAATGATTAATTATAGAATTGTAATGTAATATGACATTGATATGACAGAATATTCAGGCTTTTGATATCTTGGTTATTATTTATTTTTTTTTTTTACTGTGAACTTTCCATAATCATACTTTTTCTCTGTACACGTGGCACTATTAATGTCTGCGGATTTACTATTATGCTCTTTTTATATTTGCAGTAAAACTGATATTGAAATTGAAATAACACTTTTCACTTACAGAAAACATACAAAAAATACAAAGCAGACTGATAAACACATTTGGCTACGGTTTGCTTACCTCTGGGTCTTGGGAGTGAAGGCTCTTGCCTTCATGTAGAGGCTTCCAGCATCTAGAACATCCTTGGCAGCTGGCCCGGCCTGCCAGGCAAGGGGACTGGGCACGTCTGAGGCTAGCTCCGTCCATGTGTGGCTAGCCACATCCAGGTCGGCTGGAGAGCTGTCCGTCTCGCGAGAGGCTTGGATGACCAGCTGGTGGCTGTTGGTCAGTGTCTGGTCAAGTGACTCCTGGATGATGGCCTGATAATTACACCAGAAAAACAAAAGAGTCAAAGAATGAATATAAAGTTAACAAAAGAAAAGTGGTGTGTGTGTGTGTGTGTATACAGTATATATATACATCACATCTCCTTTTCTACCACAAAGTATGTACTGAACATCACCTTTCCCTGAACATCAAACCGTCTATGTCAATAACATGATGTTTACCAAGGGCATACACTCAAATGAATCATTGCATCATGCGAAACTATGTGATATTTGACTGGCAGGGTTTTCATTAGTCTTACTATTTCACTCTTCATTCTGTCCCTTCCTTGCCCTGTTTTCTACCACTCATTCATCCATGCATTTACTACTGTAAAATGTTAACATTTCCACATGTCCTTTAACATGTTAAAATTTCTGTACATCCTATGCAAGCACATCATAACCTTACCTGTATTCTGGTCAAGAAGAGAGGTCGCACAAACTCCCCCCAGAGGCACACAGTGCGTCCCAGCACCCTCTTAGCAACTGTGTTTAGAGGAATATCATCTTCAGCCTGGAACGAAAAGAAAGAGAATAGACACACGCAGCAATGATTAAAGCAGAATTTAGACATCATTCACAAATATTCAGCATGCTTGATTATCTGCTTCACATGGCACACTTTGCATGGCATACTTACATATATTGTCTAAGTCACCCAAATGATCTTAATTCCTCTTTTTCAAACTTGATAACTGGTAAATCATACCTCACACCCCCCTCCCCCTTGGATTAAAAAAAAAAACAGAAAGAAACAGAAACACACAAAAAGGACACCATTGCTTTCAGTTTTAAACTTAACAGTTGGCAGTACGCATCTAATCCATCATCTAAAGTTCAGGTCACCGAGTGTGTGCAATGACAAGAAAACATTTAGCACACTTCATCTGGCAAACGCAAGCCCCCTTCTCCCCTCCTCACCTCACCAAAACAAGCAACTAAAAACGAAAACATAAAACCAATGCAAGCAAAACCAAAACCAAATATATAGAATAAATCTAGAGTCCCATTTGGTCATATTCCATACAACAGTTGCAGCAATTGCAATGTAACCTAATTGCAGTCTCCATGGTAGCACATTGGCAATAAACAATCAGATGCGAGTATCTTAGTTGTTGCCATGGTAATTGCAGTTACTGACCAAAAACTTGCCCTAACTGCATGTCTTACCATGAAACAGGTCCCAGGAGACAGTTGGTATCACTTACCTCCTGGAGGAGGTCCCACACTGCATCCCTGATGCTGGTGAGGCCTCGGATGGAGGTGACGTATCCTAGCAACTTGCTGATCCCATCGTGGACATCACTGATGCAAGTCTCCACCCACTGGGATACGCTCTCCTGGACAAAGGAGGCGGCAATGGGCGTGGCAGCAGCTCGGAGCTTGGGGTGGAACTCTGTTTGTTGGAATTTTTTTTTTTAGAATAGAAAAAGGAAGAGATTTCAAGAGGATATTAGCCACTTAGTCATCATATACAGTCTGGCTGTAAAAATCAATAGTCACACATCAACCTCCTTTGGACAGAAAACAGCTAAATGTTAATTCAAATTAATGATTCTTGCGTCGAGTTGTTGTTGCTGTTGTTGTTGTTTTTTCAACTGACTGACAAATTGCCAATTGACAGATATAAACACAGATTATGCAGTGTTTCTACCAATAGCATGATAGCCTGTTTAACAATCAGGTCATGGGTTCATATCCTGCCCTAGTACGTATGCCCATGATTTTTTATCATGGCTATTACTCAAAATACTAAATAATCAGCATTCATTTACGTTGATGAAGGGCAAATTGCCAATCAGTTGAACCTAAATTTTCATATTCCTTAGAGACTGTTGACGGTATGCAGTACTTTAACTCAAAATAGATGAAAAAGATGAGCTTTGCAGATATCCTACTACTATGAAAAGAGTGACTTTGAGCTTTGAACTTACCAGGATGCATTTCACTGCTATGACATATCCTACAGAAATGTTTGTCTTTTACAGGACATTTTTTTCTTTGCAACTGATTGACAAATTGCCCTACATCGACATAAATAAGCACTGAATTGATCAGTGTTTTAGTAGTAGCCATGATAAATTCAGTGCTTATTTACGTCGATGTAGGGCAATTTGTCAATCAGTTGCAATGAAAACATCTCGACGGAAGAACTTCATAAAATTTGAATAACAAAGCAGTACCCGCTGCATGCTATAAGGATTAGAACCAACACTTGCTGTCGGGCGAAAGCTCGGTGGTCTAGTGGAGATGACGCCTGTCCGGTGATCAGGAGGTCGTGGGTTCGAATCCTGCTCGAGTATGTACGCCCATGATTTTTTATCATGGCTACTACTAAAACACTGATCAATTCAGTGCTTATTTACGTAGATGTAGGGCAATTTGTCAATCAGTTGCAATGAAAACATCTCGACGGAAGAACTTCATAAAATTTGAATAACAAAGCAGTACCCGCTGCATGCTATAAGGATTAGAACCAACACTTGCTGTCGGGCGAAAGCTTGGTGGTCTAGTGGAGATGACGCCTGTCCGGTGATCAGGAGGTCGTGGGTTCGAATCCTGCTCGAGTATGTACGCCCATGATTTTTTATCATGGCTACTACTAAAACACTGATCAATTCAGTGCTTATTTACGTCGATGTAGGGCAATTTGTCAATCAGTTGCAATGAAAACATCTCGACGGAAGAACTTCATAAAATTTGAATAACAAAGCAGTACCCGCTGCATGCTATAAGGATTAGAACCAACACTTGCTGTCGGGCGAAAGCTCAGTGGTCTAGTGGAGATGACGCCTGTCCGGTGATCAGGAGGTCGTGGGTTCGAATCCTGCTCGAGTATGTACGCCCATGATTTTTTATCATGGCTACTACTAAAACACTGATCAATTCAGTGCTTATTTACGTCGATGTAGGGCAATTTGTCAATCAGTTGCAATGAAAACATCTCGACGGAAGAACTTCATAAAATTTGAATAACAAAGCAGTACCCGCTGCATGCTATAAGGATTAGAACCAACACTTGCTGTCGGGCGAAAGCTCGGTGGTCTAGTGGAGATGACGCCTGTCCGGTGATCAGGAGGTCGTGGGTTCGAATCCTGCTCGAGTATGTAAGCCCAATGATTTTTTATCATGGCTACTACTAAAACACTGATCAATTCAGTGCTTATTTACGTCGATGTAGGGCAATTTGTCAATCAGTTGCAATGAAAACATCTCGACGGAAGAACTTCATAAAAAATTTGAATAACATTTTTTTCTTTTTTTATGACAACAATAACCTGTTATTTTGAGGAATACAGGTATTGCTTATGTGCTATTATTACACGAACTCTCAGTAATTTCATTGTTGTCTTCTCGTGTTCTCCTGGAATAAATCAATGCAATGATCTTCATAAATGTTTGCAAAGTTCAATTCAGGTTATCTATCTACTGCAACACAAAAGAATGGTTAAACCATATAGAATGAAATCAGCAAAACATGATCAAGAACAATGTTTGATTGCAGGCACTGATAAAGGCAATAGCTTTCATTTACAGACAGAGCAATCCGATGTCTTTTCATGTAATGCTTTAACAGATGAATATCTCCACATTTCACCTTATATGTTTCTTCTACAAGTGTTATGTCATGATGTTCATTTCACAAATTGCCATTTGCATTGTAATACATTGGTCGGTGCCTCTTGGAAGACTAGTACAGTACGGTATGTGGAAAGGGCTCTCCTACTGACACGAGACTAAAATACGTATGCAAGCAAACACATAAAATGGTGACAGGGAGGAAAACTTGAGGCAAACCTGTTATGTGGGATGGGAGATGGTTGGAGAAAGTGCCCACAGCTAGCTCCTCAGCAAGGACAGTCTGACCATCTAGATGGACAAATGAGTACACTTAAGATTAGATTGATCACATACACACACACACACATACATATATACACACATAAGTTATTAATAAAAATGTCCTTCAGTCTTTCACTAACTCTCCAAATAACTAAGTCAATCACACTTAGTTTTAACACATGCTAGACAAAGTTTCAAATTTCTCTATTTCAAATATCGAAGAGATTATTTAAAAATGGCATCTGTTCGAAAGCTTTTCTCACCTCCACTTTGGGTCACCTTGTTGAGAACACTGAGAAGAAGGTTGCTTTTCTCTGTAGAAGACAGTGAAATAAAGACAAAACAAAACACAACACAATTCAAAAGAAAAATCACAAAACACTGGGATGCAATTTCCTGTTCCATCACAAAAAGGTGGACAGATTCCTGATATTTTGGGATTGTCATGACAACACTTTGCAACCATGAATTACACAGGGGGTGCTACAGACATAGAAGTGTTCATCTATTAATCTGACAAATATTGATGCGTGGGTGTTTCCTCACCATCGTCTTCCCCCTCATTCTCCTGATGGTAGAAGACAGCATGGATCTGCCTGAGAGTCAGGTTGATGAGGTTTGTCACTCCACACACCTGTCTCTTCACGCTGGTGTCTGGTAGAAAAAAAAAAATCAAACATAAACATAAACTAGAAAATGCAAAGTATACCAGCACCAACTTGAGTTCTTTTAAAAGTTATTGTAGAAATGAAACATTTCGCATATTTCTCCTTTCCAAAAAACATCCCTATGCAAATTTCAATATCAAAATCTTCACTATAACCAGTACAGCATATTACGTAGAGTGCACACAGGTTAACTTTCCATATTCATCTTTTCCCCTACAAAAGCCAAAACAAGAATTGACATCTTGATTGTTCCATGATAAAACATTTGTAGTAAATCTGAATAAAATAGGCCAGAAATGTGGCCAGTACAATGCACCCACAACTTAATATGTCCTTCAAAGTCTTTGTCTTCTAGGCAAAACAATGACATAGTTTTACAAACATATCTCATTGAATTAATACCAAGTGGCTGGAAATCAACTGAAATTGCTCAGCAGATATTATGGTATGTACCATTAATCCTTGTTTATGAAGAGTCCAAATTACTGCACATAGGTTTCAAAACTGATCACAGGATCTAATCTGTATTTGGCCAAGGCAAACCTACTGAATCAAGTGAAGAATCCAGAGATAATATCTTCTGTGTGTACATCAAATTATATGCCAGCTGGATTACTGGGTATGGGTATATACAAGTGGCTTATTCTCTGTCTCAACTGTGACTAACTACACTTCAGAAACTTAGTCCCGTATTTATGAGGCTTGTCACCATTGTGGCCATTGTGGCACTCTGGCTAAGCATATGATGCTGTCATGAATGGTGGCTATGCAACGTTTACAGAGCACACTATGGACACTGCTTACCAAACTGAGGTGAGCTGAAGGCCTGATGGACTGCATTCTGGGGGGGGGGGGGAGGAGAAGGAATAATAGCTGATATCAACAAAAACTTTACAAATTAATCAGCGATGAAAAAAACTTCCTCATTCACGTAAAAATATCAAAACAACATTTCTTTTTTTAGGGCATGGTGTATCAGCAGAGTGATAGGAGCTCTGTGTAAGAATGCACAGAAATACTTGCCCCAACAATAACATGAGGACCTAAAACTGTGTAGGTGGTCCCTTTTGTCATGTGAACAGTCACATGACACCAATCATTGCTCTCCCTGCCATCAGTCATTTGACACTCTGGCTGAGAGATTTTAATTATTATCCAATCACATATCAGTACACTGCTTAATCAAACATTAGACTGAATGGCCGAAGAAATGCCACAACTTCACACAAGTAGGTTCTGACTGGGATTAATGGTCTCTAGAGCTAAAGATGCACACCTTACCAGATGAATGAAAATTCTACTCCAAGCCAAGATGGTACAACCATTAAAATGTTCTGAGACTGACCTTCCTGGCGAGGAGGAACTCGGTGAAGACCTGACGAGGTGAGGTGTCCTCAAGGAGCATGATGGCACACAGAGACTTGGCAATCTCCTTCAAAATATGAGGACAATCACAATGAGTGACTTCACCAAACATGTGTACAGTGCACTCCTGATACAACGAACACGTTTTGAACACACTTCTCACTACAATGAACTAGAAATTCAGGTCCCCAAATTATCATCTATATATCTTTATACTGCTTGGCTATAGCAAAATTTCAATATAACAAAAGAAAACTGCCAGTTCCATGGACGTCGTTATAATGGGAATCACCTGTATTAGAAGGAAGACGCCCTACAAAATAGAGAGACAGGGGTAGGGCAGGCAGTAGTGGGTGTGGTCAATAATTAAACAAACATTTCTTCCACTTATATAATTACTGGAGAAGCTTGTCATGTGATTTGCTGTTTGTGAGTGTGAGAATATCTTTGTCTGTTTTGCATAAAACTTGTATCATCATGTAATCCAATACTTGACGATATCTTCACTTTCTCTTTTTAATTTGGTGTTTGTTTTGTTTCAATGAATAAACGAACCAAAACATTTGTGTATCAGTGGAACTGAAGTTTTCATTTGGAAATTAACAAAACAAAACAGATAAAGGAACTATGAAAACATACCTTTCTATCAGACTTTATAGAAAATTAAAAAGTATATAGGTATATACATACATGTACATTCTTGAAACTTACCACATCAGGTGCATCGGCATTCTTCAGGACATTCCTGCAACTCTGAAGGAGCACAGACAAAAAGCACAAAAATTTATAAACCAAAAGAAGTCAGCAAATTGTGAAGTGGCTGGCAACCACTACTGAAGCAATCATTCAACCTTTTTCAAGTATTTTTGCCAGGTTATTTGCTTATACATGTATTGTGTATTACTGCAAAAATTAATCAGAAGACATCCAGTCAAGAAAGTTGCCTGTAAAATGGGACAGTTGAGAGACAGCATTTACGCTTAGTGTTAAAGTCAGGAGTAGATAAACAAAAAGTGAAAAATTATCAGCTGATGTCATACACATGTATATAGCATAAAACCTTGACTTCACACTTAAGAAAATAGTTGGAATGATTGGTGATTGTTGGTCCTATATCATCTACCTCCTACTATTCAGGGAGAAAGTTGACTTCTCATCCTAGGCATTCTGTACCTGTAGTATGCTTGGCTTGAAATGACAGATGGCTGCCCACTGCCTGGACAGCACTGGGAACCACTTCAGAAGCTGGGCAGACTGGTGCGTGGTCGTGTCTAGCTGCAGACTGCTCACTATGTGGCATGCAAGCAGGTAAAGCTGGGTGGCGTGCAAGTGTTCACCACTCTCAATGTCACTCCAGATCTGCAATACAAGGAGAGTCGATCACAAGATTTAACATGTTTCATAATTTTAGGTAAGTTGTCTCTGACTTTCACTGACGAGTCAAATTGATAACCTTCTATACATGAACTGAATTAATTTGCACACATTTTCCAATACAGAAATTCACTGATCACTGGTTGACACTTCTACAGAGTGTACACATAATTTATAACATAGAAGTAAATGACATTGAAGTCATTTCACAGTGACGCAAATTACCAAGCATGTCGATGCAGTACATTTTATTTTGCACAATCAACACAACCAAATACATTCAAGATTTATATGAAATACATGTAAGGGGTAGACCTTCAAAGTGATGTAAATCAGATGCCTGTTACTAGGCCTTAGGATCAACATCTTATCATATTTCAGTCATATAAAATGCAATACTTATCATTATTACAACAATTCACGTCAGTTCTTAAAACACTACATTGCACAAACATAAACAATATCATAGGTAAGTAATTGTAAGTAATGGTGAGGTACGTAATGTTAATGGTAAGTAAGACGTATCTTACCTTCTCTGGAATGTCAAGGAGCAGCTTGGTCTGGGAAGCTATCGCATAGAAGCCTGATGACTGGGATCTGTATCAAAACATAGCAATCAACTTTGGAACATCACTAACAGACTATTGACACATTACAAATCATGGCGCATGCACATGAGAGTGAAATTCTTATTAGAAGTGGTAGTCAGTAGGCATTAGACTGCATTAATGATTTGTTAACAATTTAAAACATATCAACATGGCTGAAATTAATGGCTAAGCATCATGTTGTGTTCAATACACTGCACTCCCATTATTATGAACACGGCTATAACAAAATTTTAATGAAGCAAAAATTCAGGTCCCCAAATTAGTATCTATATAGTGATATATACTTTTTATGTTTGGCTATCATAAATTTCGATATGACGAAAAGAAACCGTCAATCCCGAGGGCTTTGTTGTCGCCTGAATCAAGCATCCACTGCTTGGTTGTTGAAAGAATATTCACACAGAGTCTCCAATTTAGTCTCTTGTCAAGTAAGACATCAAATTTGTAATACCAGAGTTACTGCTTGAAAGACATTGTTTTGAGAGAAGACAGCTCTGCACATACCCAGAATTTCCAGCCTTCTTGGGTGATATACTGATCCCTTTGGTGAAATGAGTCTTCTGCAAGTTGACACAGTGTTTCTGCATGTCTTGGATGGAAACAACAATCTAAATTGGAAGAAAAAAAGATACAAAAAAAAAAAACTAGAAATGTCGCTTTGGCGACTGGTATGCCTCCGCCATAATGCATGATTTTCCCAATAGGTCTAGATAGTACATGTGGACACTGTGTGATTACATTTTCACAAAATTGGTAAAATATTGGAATGACAAGTTTGTCACAAATGTGTTGAATGTTACCTTCCTTGACGTAGGTTTAATTGGATGAATAGGAGAGCATGTATCTAGGGATTTAAGGACTTTAACTTGACTTTGACCCATTCATACATTTAGGCATTGAGTAATTTTCAAGGTACAGGTGTGGAGAAAAAGTGCAATTTCTGAATTGAATAGTAAATTGTTACTAATTTCATCTGGCCCTTTTGACCCTAAAATTCATAAGATAATTACTTTCAGGTAGAACATGCATAATATGTACTAAGATAGGTAACTTGAGCCACTTCTGAGATATGGAGGAAAAAGTTAGTTCAGCACTTTCACTTGATCTTTGACGTTTGAGGCAAAAAGAGAAAAAAAAAAACTTTCCAGAGAATTTCTATTAGGTTACACACGCATACACCAAGTGTAAAAAAATAACCCTGCTGGCATTGCATAAATATGAGGGTAATAGTAAAATTTTGAAGTCTTGCACTTGACCTTTGACCCCTGACCTTTGACCCCATGAACCCTACATTCTCTAGATAATCACTTCCAGTCAGTACATGTATATACTATGTTCCATGAAGATACCTTGAACAATTTTCCAAGGTACGGAGAAAAAAAAAAAGTTTTAATATTTTTACTTTACCTTTTGACCTTTGACCTTTGACCTCATGACTCAAACTTTCACCAGAGAATCTTAATTGGGTAATACATGTATACACTAAGTTTCAAGAAAATCTCTTCAGGCATTCAATAGATATGGTGGAAATAGTGAAATTTTATGTATTTGACCCTGACCTTTTGACCTTTGACCTTTGACCTCATGACCCAAACTTTCACCAGAGAATCTTAATTGGGTAATACATGTATACACTAAGTTTCAAGAAAATATCTTCAGGCATTCACTAGATATGGTGGAAATAGTGAAATTTTATATATTTGACCTTGACCTTTTGACCTTTGACCTTGAGCATGTGCACCCAAAAGTTGATAGGCACAACTTCACCCCCTAATACACATACATGCCAAGTTTCATTATTATACCTCAACAGGTTTCGATAGTTACCTTGTCCACAAATTCATTACGGACGGACGGAAGGACGGACGGACGGACAACCCGAAAACATAATGCCTCCGGCACCACTTCGTGGCGGAGGCATAAAAAACATTGTTAAAGGGATGGTACAGTATTGGTGGAGATGAGAATTGGGCTTTTAACTTTTTGCGAGATATCAAGAAAACACTTATGATATAGTACAGAGCATACCATTTTAAGACGAATTCAAAGTTTATTTGATGAAAATCTGGTTTGGAATAACTGAAACATCCAAAAACAAAGTAAAACAAAGTAATCGTAATAAAGTGTGGGTCCCACACTTTATGAGAATCGCTCGTTTTTGGATATTTCTCAGCCATTTCAAAACCAATTTTCATCAAATAAAAGTTGAATTCCTCACAGAATTACATGCTCTTTCATATTTCATAAGAGGTTTCTCATTATCTCACCAAATAAATGTTATAAACCTGAAATTAGGTCTCAACCAAAACTATATGATCCCTTTAAAAAAATGGTAACAAGAAACAAATTGGAAGTATTGAGTACCCTGCCTGCAACTATCAAAAAGCAAAGGAATCAAAAGTTACCCAATTGGATGAACATGCTCAATTGATACCACATGCCAATTGCTTTGAATCATCATTTTTTTACATAAAACATGCAAGCATCACAACAATACATATTCTTTGCTGACTAAGTGTTTCCAATTTGCCATTGGCATGAAGTCCAACATAACACAGACCCTCTAACTTGTACTGAAACAGAATGTTCTGTTTATATCAAAGAACCATGTTTGTCTACGAAGGTATCAGCTTCATGTCTGTGCATATTTGTGTGTTGAACCCAATTTCAAAGAATCACATCAAGAATTATTTACCCTTTTATATTACTGTAAGGTGTTTTCTTTAGTGAAGGCAAAACATTCAGATAAAATGTACATTGCCATGAAATGCCAGGAATGCAGAATGCTATCAATATGTTTTTGAGTAGAAGCTTTTACTTCAACTGCAAGATGCTGCAGGAGATGAGAGAAGAAAATGACAATTTCATCATCTCATTGTAAACAACAACGAGGTCTGCTCATATCTTTACTACATATCTGTAACAAATGGCCAGTACCCAACATACCTTCTCTGCACAATTTTTCATGTCTGTAATGGTGTCTGCAGCCTCAATCAGATCCCTGTAGCGCTCACTGGAAAATAAAAGTAGAGAAAAATATTCAAATAATGGCATAATATGATACTTCAAGATATTCAGAGACAAATATGTGTACGAGAAAAGCGAAACCTGCAAAACAAAAGCCAATATAAAGCTGACCACTTAAAATAAATGCTAATGTAAACAGGGAAATATTGAACTCACTGGTTGATAAGGCCTGAAAGAGGAAACATTTCTTGCATCACAACAATTCCTGTCTTGTCTCAGAATAAGAAAAAAAATCCAGTTTTAGAGGACTTTTGCTCTCAGTAAATGGTAATGCAACAGCTGGCAAAATAAATACACAATAATAATTGTTTCAGACCATGTATCTTATCAGGGATAAGGATTTGTCTGGGGGAGTGTGTGTGCACTGAGAATAAACAATATTATAATGACATTCTTAGAGTTCTGGGGTGGTATTCTGTAAGGATCCCAGGACAGCTCTCGCTCCTAAATACGCGATTGGTATTCTGTAACACCGCGCGTAGGAGGAGAAATAGGATAGTGACGTCAGGGATCCTTATTTCTCTCCCAGCTTAGGATAGGGGCGTAACTTGACATGTTAATTAGATATAATTAGATGTTAATGAGATCTTAAGATAAGTGGTATTCTGTAAGCACAAGTAGGATCAAGTTTAGGAGCAAAATAAGGATAGCCTCTAAGCAATCTTTATCTGGCGCTTTATGCCGGGCTATTGCGTATATAGGCCATACTGACGACCTACTGTCTCTTATTTTGTATGTTCATGAACAAGAAAATAAATACATGAATCGTATAACAGAGTTATCTGTTCTTCTCATACTGAGGATTCTAAAACTGCAATCTATAATGTTCGAAACAATTGTATTCTTTATCTAGCTGGTATGTGTTTATTTGTTTGTTGTTCGCCATTTTCAATTCAATTCACACTTCATTTTATTCGGCACAAATAAATCAAAAGTATATTAGTACACAATAACAACAAAAGATATTATTATAATTATTAATATAATAATAATAATAATAATGATAATAGTGGCTACTTGTATAGCGCACAGGTCCACTTTTCAGTGCTCATGGCGCTTCAAAAATGAAAAAAATATCATATATTTACATGCATATACATGTTCAAACATTTCAACAAAGAAAAAAAAAATGGTAAACAAAATCAAATATATACCAAATAAAGAATACAACATATATCAATTAAAAATACAATATTAATCCAATATTAATGACATACAGCAATTACAGTCCTCAGTATGAAAGGAACAGATAAGTTTTAAGTTTGGATTTGAATGACTCTGTAGATGACAGTTCCCTTAACTGAAGAGGTAACTGATTCCACAATTTTGGTCCCATAACGGAAAAAGCACGATCACCATACCCATGTTTTACTCTGGGTGTTTGGAGTAAGAATGCATCTGATGATGAACGTAGCCTTCGTGTCGGATTGTATTTTTGAAACAATGATAATCATTATTAATATTATTATTATCATTTTCATTATTATTATTATTATTATTATTATTACTATTATTATTATTTTTATTATCATTATTGTCATTATTGTTATCATTATTATAATGCTCAGCGTCGGCCCGAACGTCATGCGGACGCAGTGCAAGTAGCCTACCTTCGCCGCCCACATTACGTGACCCTCGAAGTCGTTGCTATGAAGATCTAGTAACCAAAGAAAAAGAAAACGTACGCAGTGCGCTTCTAGGTCGCGTGTAGAATATGAAAAGTACTAGTAACGCAACGATCCATACGCACACATTATTGTTAAGACGTACGTAAAGTGTGTGTGACGCAACCCGGTGACCTAACAGTCTATGTGCATGGGTTAACTTTTTTTCTTTTTTCAAAATGTAGTGAACTTATACGTGTTTATACAAGGATATCATGGAGCTATAGTAGCTCCATGTTTATATATTTGTTTAATCTATCAGTAATCTTCTTTATTTATTCTGTTATCATTGCCCAGCTTGTAAGTCTATACTACCATAAAGATAGGGGAGAGCTAGCGGGGTGAATTAAGTGGGACAAAAAATTACGGTGATTTGATGAATTTCCACGAATAACTTTCTGATATTTATGGGGCACACATGTTAAATCGGACCCAAAGACTTTTGATGCTAGCCACATAACGGGTTGCTATGCTACATTCCTGTAAGTGTCGTATTTGTGTTGTCTTTGGGTTGTTGTTTTTTTTCCTGGGAGAAATGGAACATTGGTTTGGTTTAAGTGGGACAAACAATTACTATAAGCAAGACATTTTATTACAAGCATATCGATCATAGAATAATGTGAGCGCATGTGTGTGTGTGTGTGTGTGTGTGTGTGCATCTATTATTATTATCATTTTTTATATTTAAGAAAATCTTATATATTTTATAATAACTTTGAATTAAGGGCAAAGTTTGGCATGCAGTGATTATATCCCAGTTTACCCCAACATCCTCCATAAGTTCAAAATTTGAGCTAATTTCTGCAAAAACTTTAAATGCAAATTAATGGAACTCGTAAGGTCTACATTTATTATGTTGGGCTAAGTGCGTGCTAAAGCTTTGATAATCGAAATTGTATTCTTACATGTAAAATTAGACTGACAATACATTTTTAACTCCTCGCACAGTAGAGCTGCGTGAAGCGCACTCTTGAGCAATGTAGATCTTGGGCGCGCATTGCGTAAAATTAGCCAGATGATTGGCTTATAGATACTGCATCAGGCGTGTCCTGTCTTTCCTCATTAATATTCATTATTCATAAATGACTGTCCTAGGATAGGCTTAGGACAGGCTTACAGAATACCGATTTTGCCTGTCCTAAGGGTATCCTATTTTCTGTCCTACGCTCGCTCCTAGGATTGAAATAAGGATCGCGCTTACAGAATACCACCCCTGGTCCTCCTGGTATGTCTTGTAAAACTGTTATCACTGGTACTGCACACAAACTTACACGATGTCACATTAACGTAAAGATTTGCTTAAAGATATTACTCACCCAACCATCTGTCGTAGGTCCTCTTTCTTTTTCTCAATGTCAGCCCTGCAAAGAATTATTTGTTGGGGTGCAGATGTAATGCTTGTGAGCATATTACTGTCTAGTGAGTCATCCCTCACCTTACTTAAACTCCCTGTGTGCCACATTCACATGACTAATTCAGTCAATGGCATGTCAACTTTGCGAATTTTGCTGAAAAGCACAGTCATGTGCAAATCAATTGAAGAATCATAATATGCCACTATAAGTAGAAAGCATCATAGCCAAAGCTTTTTCATAAAATTTACATCACAGCAAAGCTTGAACTTTTCCACATTACTTTGCTGTGCTGCATTTTTTGCATAAATGGTTCTTCAAAAAGTTACATGGCTCTGGAAAACAGAATATTTCCAAAAGCACTGATGTGTTGTAGTCTCAGGATAATATGGCACACAATGAGTTAAAGCATTAAAAAAAAAAAAAAAGATGATGATGATGCAAGATGAACCATTAATTCCATGGCACTCATTCTTACTTTTTAGCTCATTCAACAAAAATATTCACCATCTAACAGAAACTGGTACCAAAGGCTAGATTTTGTAAAGACCAGCAATAGCATGGTGTAGGTGAGATACAAGAGATACAATTTTATTTCATGTTTAAGAAGTACTGCTCCAAATTGTCAATTATCCCTATTAGTCTTAGTCCTTCAAATGTCCAATATCTTCACAACTTGTGATAAAGCTGCACAACTTTGCTGATTCAGTGAAAATCTTGATAATGAGATTGAAATGCAGTAAACAAAAGAAAAGCTGCAATAATACACAATAATGATAGTCTGCAAGATATAAATAGAGTTGTTGCAGTTACACTGGGTGTTTAAAATGTGCCTCATAATCTGATGTTGTATTTTAAGTCCTGATCAGCTGTTATTTAAATTTTCACAACAGCAGGAAGTAGGTGAAAACTCACCACTTTTATAAATGTAGCTTTAAAATCTGGCAATGTATACATACAAATATATCATATTACTTTTTCTCTGCCTGAAAACATCATAAATGATGCATTTCTAGTTTCATTAGACTGCTCTATTCTCTGTACTTAAAAAGAGATGGAAGGTCATATATATTTCTTGTTTGTATAATTCCTAGCATGTACATATTGCACAAATCTTGAGTACATGTGGCCATCATCAGGTGCATACAAACCTAGTCTCCCTTTCAAGTTTTCTAATTTCTTCCACTGTATATTTCTCAAAGAGATGGCTGGTGCTGAGGTCTGCCATTGACATGTGACCTGATGGGGAAAAAGAATAAAACACTTCAACATTTATTTGATATTACCAACCAACTATAAGTATTCATCATTCAAAGAAATATCATATTTGCAGCCCACAGTGTAGACTAGATCTAGTTCAAGTTGATATAAGCAACTGGTAATCTTGTCTCACTGACGACTGTGTAATAAAAACGTGCATTAGACAAAAAAAAAAAAAAAATGTAAGAAAGCCATAATATCAATAGTGTACACCAACGCCTGGATCGTGCAGAAAGAATTTGGTGCATGATGAACCATAACTTACCAGAATCACAAATGAATGAGACTGATATACACATTATATGTATTTCCTATTATGCAAGACATACTAGCAGGTGATATCTATTGACAATCACGCCATTCACAGTCGATCTACATCACATTCACAATGAATATTTTTCACTGAATTTATTACAATTAGTGTCTATGAAAGTACGAAAGTATGGAAGTATTATGAATGAGTTTGGTTTTGCATTTATGGTTCATACATTGTACACGACATTTCCTCTTTCTACTTTCATCCCTCTCCCTTAAAGCGCATAGAGACACCACGGTAGTGATATGCGCTATATAAGCACTGTGTTATATATATGAAAAATGACTTTTCGAGACCTATAAATCTATGTGTTATCACCTACTGTAAAAGTGGATATTTTCACACTCGGCGGGGTAAGAAGAGTTTCGCATGATTTTAATTCCGTGGAATCAAGACTTCAGATATTGGAACATATGGGAAGCAAAAAAAAAAAACCAGCTTTTATTTTCGCACCAGTTTCTGGTTGCGTGAAATGTGTGAAAATATCAACACCGCAAAAATTTCCACTTTTACAATAATCTAAAAAGACAAATCTCCACACCAACTGATTAAATTTACCTCAATAAGAATTTATAAAACCGCAACAAAGGGAAAAAAAAAATCATTTCAAACTGAAACTGAAAGGATTGCGTTTTCTGGGGACTTTTTTTTCCCCTTGTCTTCCAGACGGACTTCAGGATGCTTTGGTGTTATACATTTATCCAACAATAAAGGTCAAAGTTGCCCCTCTTGCCTACGGAGTTAATATGTATGATGGGGGGTTGTGTACCCGGACACTTAAGAAGTTGAGATTTAGATGAATTTTTCACATTGCCATTCTCAATAAAAATATTCCAATACACAATGATGAGGTTCTGAAAATGATACTTAACAGTTCTTCCAAAGTAAAGCAAACAAAATCAATTTCTGTCGTAATTAGAGAACTTAACTGAAACTCTTGCAAATATATTTTGAACGTTGTAGCCAGCCTGCGTGTATTGTCTATGGGAATGGGATTAACACTAAAGTTTGTTGTTTCTGACTCAAAAACGCGCACAAGTTTCACATCGCGCGTGCGACAGAATATTGCGCGCTTCTTCTGGTTGACAAATCATGAAACAAATCGCCGAATTCTGCTTTAGAGAAGTTACCTCAAACCCAAAAATTGGTAATGGTATAACGTTAGAGTCTACTAACAAGTTATAGATTCTAAATTTAAAATATTTATTCAAAAGCCATTGTATTTTATGCTTATTTTATGGGATTTTATTGTGTTTGTGGAAGTAACTTTTTAGTCCGGTCCCACAACCTGTCCGGTCCCACAACGCTTGGTCATACAGTAGCTCTCAATCCCACACTTGTCACTCCACAGCACAGCACAGTAAAACCGAAGCTGTATACCACTGCACTGCACTGCACAACAAGTAATGAGGTGAACACTGCACTGTGACCTCACATGAATATTACCGAGTGGGACTGTAAAATATCATTTCGAGTCGTATCGACGAATCGGGGCTGAACTGGTAGCAATCTCTGCGAGACAACAAATCCATAATACGATTTAAACTTACCTGCTGATCTATGACTACCATCCATCATGGTAAACAGCTCGTGAATAATCTGGAGAAGAAAAATAAAATGCTAGTTCTGTGGCCCGACGCACACTGCAGTCAGTTCAACCCCTCCGACACGTCAGCTACCTGTCGACACTAGTAAGTAGTGTAAAACCCGTGTTATTAGTTGGTCTTAAAGGAGTCTGCGCCCAGACTACTTCATGCACCACTCACTGGGTATGGAACTGGATGCATATATAGTCTTGGCGCAGACTCCTTTATAACCAACAAGGGTTTGTGCCTGCAAGCTGACTTGACACTGTGAAAAAAAGAAAGAAAGAAAGAAAAAAAGAAGCTCTCCCCGATCGATCGCCCCCAAAATCGTACACCTGTGGCACTGTGTGGTTGGGGTGCAAGGTATTGTACCGATTCAACTAGCACTCAGTTGGATCGAGGTACACGTTCATACACTGTACACTCCTCCGATATACCACAAAGATGGTATCTCTATGCACATATTGAAAATGTCCACCCCTGTCATAATTCCTTCGCTTACACGTCTCTTCAACAAATCCTTAGCGGAAGGTGTTTTTCCCTCTCAGTGGAAAATGACCAAACTCATTCCTTTATTCAAGTCCGGTAATAAATCTTGTCCTACAAATTATCGCCCCATTGCGATTTTACCCTGTGTTTCAAAAGTTCTTGAAAAAATAGTACAAAAGCAGCTTACAAGTTATTTAAAAACAAACGATTTACTATCTACAGCACAGTCAGGCTTTCGAGATAAACATTCTACCACCACTGCTTTGCTAAAAGTTACGGATGACTGGTTGCTCGCCATCGACTGAGGTCTTTACACGGGGGCAATCTTCATTGATTTGAAGAAAGCGTTCGACACGGTGGATCCTCTCATTATGTTGCAATGCTTGTCTTGCTTGGTTTAGAAGCTATTTAACAAATCGAAAAGTTGGAACACTTTTAAATTCTGTTATGTCAAATGTTTTAGATATACATCATGGGCTCTATCCTGGGGCCAGTTCTGTTTGTGATTTATATTAATGATATTGTCAGTCAAGTAAAGAATTGTCGCATTCACTTGTATGCAGACGATACAGTGTTATATTTTTCACATAATGACCCTATCCATATTTAAAACGTTCTAAACAATGATCTTAAAAGACTGTATGATTGGATGTGTCTTAACAAACTTAGTCTAAATTTCCAAAAGACTGAGAGTTTTTTGATTGGATCTCGCTCCTTATTATGACGCCACAATGCCCTTCGCATAAAGTTATGTGGGCAGGTGATCAAACACAAAGAAACAGTTAAGTACCTTGGAGTTACACTTGACCAGCAATTAAAGTGGAATGTTCACATCAATGTATTATTTGGTAAAGCTGGTAAACTTATAAAATATTTTGGTCGACTTCGTCATATTCTTAATGAAACATGCTTAAAATTATTATATAATTCTCTTATACTTCCTCTGTTTGACTATGCCGATTTGATTTATGACTCGGCCTCGCTGAAATATACTTCGCAATTACAAAAGTTACAAAATAGGGCGGGTAGGATAATTCTTGGGATAAATCCATATAAGCATATATCAAATCATGAAATTCATCAAATTTTAAACTGGGATTCTTTAAACGTAAGGCGCAAAAAGCATTTAAATTCCATGGTTTTCAAATGTCTCCATAACTACAGTGCCCCATATCTTAAAGAATTATTTAACTTTATGTCCAGAAATTACTCTCTCCGCTCAAATGGTACCCTCTCACTGCCAAAACCCAAGACCGAATATTGTCGAAGAATGTTTTCATACAGAGGAGCTTCCAGTGGATAATGAATTACCTTCAGAGCCCAAGTGCTGTTCAAATGTAACCAGTTTTAATAAAATGATTAATGATGTTATTCTGAAATATTCTTGATTTAAATGTGGCATAGAATAAACTGCATTTGTTATATGTATTTTTTTTTGTAGAATGTTCATATCAAGATAAATATCAAGTTTATAAAATAGGATGGGTGGGTGGGGTGTTACTTAATTTTTGCTCACTTTTTTTTTTCATAGATACTGCTTAAAATGTTAAAGTAATGTTTGGTTTTTTTTTCGCATTCGATGTTTTCTATTGTATTTATAATTTACTTTGTTCCTGGACCCCTCGGTAGAACAGCTGTGTTGTGTAAGCATAGCTGAGTAGGGCAATCCAGCCGTATTTTAATACCATTCTATTGACTGTACGATTATTGTTTTGTCGTCGTTTTTATACGGAAAATAAATAAAACAAAACAAAACAAAACAAAGATGTAGGCCTACTTTGTACTGGTAAATGTAGGCTCTACATTTTGATTACCAATATTAAAATTGAATATCAAAGTAGGCTTATCAGTTCCAGACTATTTTGTGAACGTTTATAGAATAACCTAATTGGTACCGAGAATCACCGACATCCAGAGAACATGGGCTGTCGGTGCATCTAACAACTTTGTCTATTTTATAGCGAGTTCGCCAATATGATACTTTTTTTTTTATTGTTGTTTTTGCCTGGGTGGTCTCATATAGGATTGTGTTGTTTTTTTTTTTCTTTGTGCGCCCCATTGTTTCAACATAATATCATCAATAGTTTTATATGTGTAACATCTGAAAACAAACAATAGAAAAAAGTAGATAAACGGGAAATATCATTTCATTCAATCAGTCACCACTTTGTTGTTTACAGTTTGGTTTATTGAACGTAAGTGATTCTCGACATTAAATGTAAATGGAACATTTACGTACGTATGATACTTATGTGGATGTTTCTAGTCTTATTATACAAATTAATCTGTATCCGTTTTCCAAATACAGCACTGATCTGATCCATCAAAGTTCGATTTTGATCAGTGCTTCTTCCTCTGCTTTTCTCCTCCTCCTCCTCTTCCTCTTCTTATTGTCTCTAATTATTCTTCTTTTTAAAACTTTCCCCATCGTAGGATAGAATAAAGCTATGCTATTATATACAACCGTACTTATTTTCTGATTAATTATCACCGATGGAGTCCATTCTTCTCTATCAAGGACTAAATAATGAAGGATTTTGAGGCATGAGGTCACATCCCCTCCCCCATTGCACGCATACCGATAGTATGCTCGTTCTCTCTCTTGGTAAACACCTCCCAACTCGGGACTGCTAACATTTCTGAACCCACTTTTCGCGGTCTTTTTCCGGCTTGGAGACCACTCTGAATTCCGGCATCCGGGATTCTGATCCCGGTGACTTGATCAAGAAATAACCACCACTAAAGTTCTAAGGAATCAAAGGAGAGAGAACTGAATCTCGTGGTGAAAAGTCAAGTACTTTTTTCCATTTATTTACAATTCTCGGGCCAGATTTCGTCGTGCCAAATAAACCTCTTTATCGGAGACTTCTTGAACATGCATGCATGCAGTCCCTATCTACAACCGAGGAAAATCCAGCAATATAAAGTCCTGTTCCGTGCATGGAAGCATGAAAAGGTTGAACATATTACAAATCTCTTTTGCATTTTTCACTGCTTGCAATTCGTTCAAAATTATTTCTTTACCCAGAACCATTTCGAAAAAGGCAACATTCGCGGCGGAATTTGTTCGGCGGCATCTTATTGGGGTCCAGTGGGAAACCTCCAGCCAAGCCCACTCCCCATGCAGGAAGAATCAACCGTTACAAACAAACAAACAAATTTCGAGAATTAGGATGTTAGCTAATCGCCAGTCTTATCTCTTCCCTCCCCTATTTTATATAATATTTGTGTGTGCATGCATGTGTGTGTGTGTGTGGGGGGGGGGGGGGGGAGGCACCGCGGTCCTCTCTTCATTAATCTTGGTTACAGCTCGTTATTCCGAAGGTTCGTTATTCCGAAGGTTCTTTAGTCCGAAGGTTCGTTATTCCGAAGGTTCTTTATTCCGAAGATTCGTTATTCAGAAGGTTCGTTAATCCGAAAATGTGATGAAGTTTGTTATTCCGAAGGTTCATTAATCCGAAAATAAGGTTCGTTATTCTGAAGGTTCGTTAATCCGAAAATGAAACAGAGCTCGTTGTTCCGAAGGTTCGTTAATCCGAAAATGAAACAGAGCTCGTTGTTCCGAAGGTTCGTTACGGACCCTATATCACTTCAGATCAACGAACCTTCGGAATAGCGAACCCTATTTCATTTTCGGATTAACGAACCTTCGGAATAACGAACCCTATTTCATTTTCGGATAAACGAGCCTTCTGAATAGCGAACCCTTTTTCATTTTCGGATGAACGAACCTCTATAGGACTATAGGGAATTTGTGTGTTTCGGATTAACGAACCTTCGGAATAACGAACCTTTGGAATAACGAACAGCACCTTCTTCGCTTATACCTAATTATCGCAGTGTATCCACGATGGATGCGTTACTATGATATTGGTGGACACGCTTTCAGCAAATAATTGGCATGTTTGTCTGTTTGTTTGTATATTTTTGCTTGCACCTGCGCACATTGCACTCCTATCATAATGAGAGCTAATAAACTAAAAGGTACACTTTTTGTTTCATCATACCAGCTCTCACTCACACGTCATTTCCACCATCCCGGGAGCGCTCCCTTAAAGGCATAATTTACCATTTGCAGATGAAACAAAAACCCAGCATTAGTGCTTTAAAATAGTTTTGAAATATGAGTTAGGGATAGAAAAAAAAAAACCACTGTAAAAAATTGAATCAGTAAAATTGATGTTAAGTATTGTTAAATATACAAAATGTGAACAATAGTTCTAATAAAAATGTTTCCAGACTAAACCGTCTACAGTTACGGTTTATTGAGAAAAATACTGATATCTCCTTATATATTAGGCTTTATTGCGAAAATTTTGTATGGTAGGATGTTTTGTGGTACAACAAACCTACGCATATGCATCAAATGTGATATCTTGAACATGTATAAAATCATGCAAAGATCCCAAGGTGAACTGTACCTTTAAGGAGCTGCCCATAATATTGGGATCATCAAGACTTCACTATAAAGGTTCAAGGACTGATGTTTTGTGTTTGCACATCTAAATTGTGGTAAACTTGAATGTGCAGATAGGCCTACATACCGTTATGCATTTGGTGCTCCAATCATTGTCACATCACTTTCTCTCATAAAATAGAAAGTGCTGAGGACTCTTTGAAACTCTGGAAAACATTTCTTTTTTTTTTTTCATACTCTCAAGCCACTTTAATTTTTCCGTGTGTATGATACGTTAACGGAGTCGTTATAGTTTACATCATCAAAATAAATGCAAATCGATAGTAATTAAATAACTTACTTAGTAAACGATGTCACATATAATTAAGGCCTACATAAATGCACACATAATGAATGTGTATAATAAAATTATTTCTTTCATGATTACATGACATGACTGTATGCATATAGATATCATTTCTCAGATAGATAGAAAGATAGATAAATAGGTAGATAAACAGATAATATAGATACATGTATGTTTATAAATATCATTTCTCAGATAGATAGATAGATAAACAGATATATAGATAGATAGATAGATAGATAGATAGATAGATAGATAGATAGATAGATAGATAGATAGATAGATAGATAGATAGATAGATAGATAGCCAATTGAGACTGAAGGGCTCTTCTCCCATCTGGGCCCCGTCTTATAAAGACAAAATATTGATTCAAATCAATCGCAACTTTACAATTGAATGCAAATCCATCTTATAAAAAATTTATGATTGAAATTAAGACCGAGAACTGCAATCAATCAATCACAGGTTGCAACTGATTGCAGCTTTCAAGAGATTTGTGATTGATTGATTTCTATCACAAGTTTTATAAGACCAATGACCCGTTGCATAAAACTTACCGTTGAATTTCAATGGTAACTACCGTCAAAATTAGGCGTCACAGCCAATCAGCATCAAGGATTATAAGCTTTACCGCTAATTTGAAGACTTACCGCTTTTTCTTTCTTCTCTTCTCTTTTCTTTTCTTTCTCTTTTTCCTTTTTCCTATCTGTTTTCCTCCTGCATCCTTAGCTTTAGTCTCTTGTGCATCTGTATTTCGTCTTTATCGAATTAATGTCTTTGAATAGCTATGTTTCAATCAGATTCAACTACGTTTTCAATTGTTAAAGGTGCACTCACTTCAAGCTGTGATTACTGAGTTGTCACCTCCAGCTTGTCATTACTGAATTGTTACTGTTGTTACACGAATTGATGTGGAAATGTTTAATGTTCTATTGAATTGAATTGAATTGAATTGAAGTCCAGCGGTAAGGGTATGCAACAGGGCACAGGGGGACTCTGTGAAAATTTTAGAAATGGCGCCCTCTCTGTTCATTTTGAAACATTTCACGAATTCACATCACTTTCCATGTAAACAGAAAGTGGGAATTCATCGTAGAATTCGTTGTAACTACATCTTGATGCCGTCATTACCAGGACTAAAAAGCTCTCTCAAGGCAGCTTTTGTCTTTAACAGCCTTATTTTGCTATAGAGTTGACAACATATCCAACTGAAACCTGACATTCTGGCTTGAAAATGAGCGAATCCCGCAGGCGTCGGTCGTCGGGGAACAGTAGGCAGGGTCAGCGCTCTGCCTCCTCCATCAACGGTGCCTCTCCCTCTGACTGCGCTGCAAACGGGTCTTCGCGGGATTCAGTGGGACGATCGAAAATATCACATTTCAAGGTAAATTTGCCGGTATCCTACTTATATTCCGTGCCTGGTTTACCCGTTTATTCAAAGTCCATATACGATATATGTTCTTCACTGAGACTACCTTGATCTGTGATGCTCAGGACTGTTAAATTTGGGCTCATACTGTGACCTAAATTATGCAATGAATGTCCCAGCCCACGACTGAACAACTGTCAACACTGTTCAGTGCAGTGCATGTGTAAGTAATTTGTGTGTGCACCTACCCTAGCTTAGTGCACCTTGCACTGCACTGTTCATCTGCAATGCCAATGAGACTATGGAAAAAGATACCCAACACTGCAATGTTGATCGCTCCTAGTGCTAGTCATCATAATCTGAATACAAGGAGAGGTATAGGGGTCCTAGTACACTGTACATGTGTGATCAATGGTCTTTTCTTCAGCCATGTTTAGAATTTGATATTCAACAGACACGTCAATTTAGATGTAACACGTTAAAAAAATGTTAATGATGACATGCACGAGGGAGATTGTATTGGATGTTTTGATCAGGCCCAGGGAAGGGTATTAATGTAAATCGATCAGGCCACAGTAATCTCCCATCCAATCTTGCTTTAGAACATGTTGATGGAACTAGAGATAGAATCAACTAGAGTACTACTTCGTGAGGAAGGCTGTTCTTTTTTAACCAGACACTGAATTTACTCGGTTTACTATGGATTACTATAATTAGAAGCATTTTTTTTGAATGAAAACGAGACCTTTCCTGGAAAATCTTGAGGTTGAGGAGGTGTCCACGATGCACGAGTGTGGGTGTTATTTGACAGAGTGAAGAGATGGCTAGGAATAGGATCCAGTCTTGCTATTTTTATTCATTCCTTTGACAATCTTAAAAAAGAACACTGTGATGTCATCATCTCTCCTTCTCTATGGCTATAGACAGTGTCAGAGTGTAGGTCAAGCATTTTCAGTTTATATTGTATAATATGCTCGCTGGAATATGCTACCAAAGTCAGCTGTGGAAGCAACTACAGTTAACAGATTCAAGTCAGAAGTTGATGCATTCCTGTCAAAGAAGTACAACAGGGCCCCATTTCATAAAAGATGTTAGGATGGCAACTCTTGCTGGAATGGCAACTTCCCATAGCAACAGCCAATCAGGAAGCTGGATTCTTGTCATTACTATGACAATTGCCATTCCAGCAAGAGTTGCTATCATATCAACTTTTTATGAAATGGGGCCAGAAGATTTGCATACTCTGCAGAATAATTTTCTCAAACAGTAGCAGTCAATACTGCAATAAAGAAGTCAAGGTATTCAAGTTTGACACACAGTGGAAGCTTGCTGAAAGTGGGAGGGCATCACAAGACTAAATTGTGTCTTCCCAGAGGCCCGACAAGACAGGTGAATACAGGTGATGAGGTAGCTCACCCATGTTATTTCAAGCACCATTTCGTTGCTCTCCTTTGTACCTTCTCTACTCCAAGTGCGGTAGTACTGATGAGGTAAACAGTAAAGGTAGTGTCTTACTGTTCAGTCGGCTGAAGGTACATGTATGTACATCTGATAATTCCATGGAGTTGGTTAGCTTTGCTTACTATCTCTGATCCATGTTTGTGGAAATAAGTTGGATGTCTACCAGCAACCCTATAGTGCCATGCCAAAGATTTGTCCGCACTGTGCACTGCTCTGTACAGTTTGATGTTGTCTGCAAAGAGTAGAATCCTAGAGGTAACTTCATTTTGGAGGTTGTTGATCTTTATCAGGATGGGACCAAGGATGTTCCCTTGTGGTATCCCACTCTGCGCTTCAGTCCATGATGATGTCATTCCATTTACTCTCTGTTTCCTTTCCTTTTAGAAAAGACATGATCTTTAATCCAAGATTCAAGATACAATTGTACAAGATTTCATGTGGAATGGCATCAAAAACCTTTTGGAAGTCAAGATACAGAATGTCAATAGTCAATTATCATCAGGTATCCTGGTTCACTCTTTTGCCCACAAAAGTTTACCCATGCATGCTTTCCCAATCACGAAGTCATGTTGGCAGTCAGTGAGTGGATCATTTTATATCAAAGTACATTTACGTGTAATACTCTATCAAGACATCCCTGACAATGCTTTCAAGCATCTTTCCAACAACCAATGTTAATGTGACTGGCTTGTAGAGTAGTTACAGATTGCTTTTCTGCTGCCTTTCTTGTAGATGGGAGTAACATTTCCTAGCTTCCAATCCTCTGGGAGTGTTTCCTCTTGGAGTAACTTTTTGAATAAGACTGAGAAAGGTTCTGAGGGCGCTATTTCCTTGGATATTTCTTTTAGAAGTGTGGGATGTACAGTACATTGTCAGTTCCAGCTGATTCGTTTCCATTCAGGTTCTGGAGCCTCTGGAGCAGTATACAATGTATGAGAAATCAAGCAATGTGCCAGAGAGTGAGTAATGCTGTAATGTTATATACAGTGTACTTGTATGAATGTTAAATTGCCTGATTACAATGTACTGTGTAAATAACAGTTGTTTCTTCTTTCACAGTAGTTGTGTACTGCTTTCAGTTATATACTGTGAGTCTGTGGGCATGGTCCATCTGACTTTGGCTTTTAATAATACCCCCAATATAAAAACCTTAGACAAAAAAGACAAAAACAAAAGATTTGTGAAATCAATTATGCACTTGAAAATTTTTGTCTGCACTGTGCATTGAATGCTAGTGGCAATTCACAAATATTTCATGTCGCATAAAAGACCATTGGCCCCAACTTGTGAAAATTTCATGCAGTGAATATTTCTGGTTTTACAGTAAATTTTCTTTTGACCGGAGTTTTGAAGTTGTTGAATAACTGATGTTATGAGACCTGTATATTTTAAGGCGGTGTCACACCTGTCCGGGCAAGCTACGTGGGCTTGTGGCGAGGAGGTAGTTTAAAGCACGTAGAAGATTTTCCGCGGGCGGACAAGAATGTTTGCAATTTTCGCACTTGTTTCTTACTTACTAGATGCGTGCTACAACTTAGCTTCTACTTGCGTGCGTTCCGTGTGACTCGCGTGAGAGCTTTGAAACCGATCCATTTTCTGTTACGAGCGACTTACGGGGATTGCGAAGTACCTGCTTTGGAGTTGCCTGTGAGGTGCTACCGGTAAGGGTTTCCTACTTATGTTCTGCGCGTACCTCTACGGGCAACTCCCGTGACTCTTCCGGAACAAGTTTTGAGCATGCTCAAGGCCTTGTCATACCGTATCTGGGGAAGTTTTGCGGCTTGACTTGCGGGGAAACAAATTTGCTACCCGGAGCTCTCCGCAGTTGGCCCGAACTTGACAGTACCTAGCACTTATCTCGTCCTTAGTTGCCCGAAGGTGCGCACGCTAGTCCAATTTTCCCGCAGCAAAGTTTTGAGCATGACGAAAACTATTTCTGGATGAGTCGCGAGGATTGCCCGAAGAGTTCCACGCAGAACACCCGTAGGAGGGCCGTAGCCGCCGCAATTCACAGGCATTTGACCCACTTGAAGTAGGTAAGTTGCCCGCTGATCTATGCCTATGTGAAGGGAGTGCGTGCCATTTATGGGCTCATTCTCTTCTTTGTCCTCTGTCCTCTGTGGCGTCGAGGACTACCTGGTCCCTTTCGGACAGGACTTCATCCGCCGAATGGACTTCAGCAGCAATTTGATGCATTTGCTGTGAATCTTCCGGGCTTTGTGGCTGTCCATCCACTGGACGTTCTCTGCCCTTGTGCACTTTCCGTCTACGGGGCATCTTCACTTCTTGAAAGCTAATTGACAAATGATTGTTTGCCCATCCACTCGAACCAGCCTATTGTTCAGGCTAGCACTCACCTCGCAGGCGACTAGTACGCAGATAACACGCAGTTGTGGCGCAGGTACTTCGCAGAGCCTGTATGTCGCCCGTAACTGACATAAAAGAAGCTATCACGAAGCTATCATGTGACACCCACGCGCCTAACATGCAGTTCAACGGAATACACGCAAGAAGGACTTAGGTATCACGCGTTTTATCATGTAATACCCACGCCAAACTCGCCCTAAACCTTGTCCGGCCGCAGAAATTATTCTGCGTGCTGAAAAATCCCCATACGCAATAAGCCCGCTTTAATAGCTGGTGTGACAGGGCATTTTTTGGCAGCGGGTAAATAGAGCCAGCGTGCGCACCTCCGGGTAACTACTTTTGAGATACATGCTAGGTACTGTCATGTGCGGGTCATCTGCGGGGACCTCCGGATAGCAAAAATGTTCTTCGGAAGTCGCATGCAAGGCTGGTGTGACACGGCCTTAAGTCTACCTTCCCTCACTTTTGATCTACAAGTTGACTACATGTAGAATGTTAGCAATGCTTTAATCAATCATACTGTATGATACCAAAACTCAGCAGCTCCTGTTAGCCATTAAAAAAAAACAACAACAACACAAACCAATCTGCAGTAGATCTTTGCATGTAAATTGTGTTGTACAAAATTTCTACTTTTCTGCTACCTTCTGGAGAGAAACTATTTCATGAATTGAACATATTCAAATATTTGCAACATCAGCCAGGGTAATCTTGAACAGGAAAAGCTGACTTGTGTGATTCCAATTTTGAATTTACCTCTATTTACTGAGCTGAAGGCCATGATAGGCTGTACACACAGATAGTGAGTGCTGTGAGAACTGATAACCAATGTAAACAAAGCAACCTGCCTCATGGAATAATCTTCAGTAGGACATGATCGCATTAAAGGGAGGATTCTAAAATCAAATCTCACCTGTCAGTGAATAAATATCTCCATCTTAAAAAAAAAAATAGAATCACTCAAACTTTTGAATGATTAATCAAAATGTATTATTTTTAATGTGTACATTTATGTACAATTGTACATTGTGTCTTTATTCTTTCAAGCATTACCCTGCATTTAGCATTGCATTCACCTTTAAATGTACCTTTGTTTATTTGGTTGATACAAGTGCTGTGTCAATGTGGCTGTTATTAACTACCGTAATATTGTCTTTATAGGAAGACTTAAAAAGATGATATTGATATACACTGTACATTTGTACATACAGTACATACATGTACAGTGGACAAGTCAGGGATAGTATACTTTCTACAATGTCCAGTCAAACTGTGACCTCTTACATGCAAATCAGAAGTGCCATTATATCTTTTGAAACTGCGCTGCTGTCTTGATAAAAAAGCAATCATATGAGGACATGTGTACACTATCGGCCAGATGACAGTCAGAACTCAGAGAAGGACTGACACTCAGTTCAAACAGTGCAGTGTGTGTGTGTGTGTGTGTGTGTGTGTCTGTGTGTGTGTCTGTTTGTCTGTGTGTGTTCATGGATCAGTGCATCCAAAGAATAGGTGTCCGAGATTTCTAACTGTTGCAGATTTGTGGTACTGTCCTGGAAGTGAATGAGTAATATGGAATGCGTTATGAATTTTCTTCACTATGGAGACAGTTTTGTATTTGGTTCATCAAGCACTTGAATTGATTGGTTTGTAGCAACATCACAATGTGACTCGGAAGGGTCAAAGTCTGTAACCATGGCGATTGACACCAGCACTCTTGACAAAAGTGTTTGGAACTGTGAGCATGCAAGCTGCCATACATGATTGGACACACCGCTGCGGCAGTAAATTTACATTCCAGTGAGTGCAGCTTCACCTATTAAAGTTGACAGAACCCCCCTCCCCCCAAAAAAACAACAACAACAACAACCACCACCAATTGTATGCGTCAGGTATTCACTCTCATTTTAAAACGTCAATAAGCTCGGAGTATTTCCTCCTTTCGTGGATGAGGACTGTCTTTGCAGATAGTACACCTACATGTGTGGAACAGGATTACACAGGTTTGCAGGGAATTTGATCTGGTCGTACCTTGGACCCGCCAGACAGTTTTACAGTGTTCATAACATGTTACTATGTGAAACTGAAAAAGCTCTGAATTGAGCTTTGAACTTTGCTCAAAATCTTGTTGGCTGTCTCCATTTTTTTTTTCCTTGCCCAGCTTGGTGATGGCTCTACTTTGTTTGTTTACGTTTGCATGCACCACACTGTGTATATTATTGGAGTCAAGGTGCAGAGGGTGCACCACGAGTATGTGACTGGCCTCCTATTTTTATCCCGCTTGGGTAAATTGGGCAAGTGACTCCGTGGACGTTTCTCCTCTGTGTTCTCTACCAGAGGGGTGCTGGAATTTGTGAGGAATACATGACGGATTGTACACCTCAGTGCAGAATCATCGTCTTTGATTTTGGTCTTGGTGATCCCCGTTGACTGTAAACTGGGGATGAGTGGCTTGTGTAAATTACAATTTCATGACAACTAAGTTGACAACTTGCTGTGGAGAGAAAGAATATGGCAGAAGCAAGTCCAGAAGCCAAACCTGATGCAGAGATCGCAGATGACGAAGTGAGTATCCAAAGTCAGTCTGTTTTAGGATACAAGGCAGATAACAGTGCTGAGTACACTTACAGTTATATCATGTCAGGTATAAGGTATATACTGATTACCCTGCAATAGCATAAATCCTTGGTATTCTGATAGCTGAAATGCAATGAAATAGTGTAACATTTTGTGTGAGTACAGGGTAAATGCTGTGGTTTAGACCATACATGTATGTAATATGAAAGGTGTTCAGTAAAACTTTATAATTTGGCTGGAACTGAAGTTTTATGATAGTGGGTTATTCATTTTTTATGTGAACCTTGGAAATATATTAACATAACATGTGCTATGAAGATGTCCGCTGTATTAAAGTTTTGTTTACAAATTGAAGCTGAATTAGTAATAACATGTCACAACATGTTTAGCATTGCTGTAAAAAGCCACTACTGATGACATACTGTTAGTGTTAATACATACGGGTACTCACTCGTACTTACAAGTCCACAGTATGAATGTACATGTACATTGTATATTGCTCTCCAAAATCACAGTGACAGATTGTAATAATCAATGTACTGTAAAACGAGGAATGTTCGAGTGCATATTAATTTCGTGATTTGGCGAGAGCCAAGATTCGCTTAATTAAAATGCACACGAAAGTTTTGTCTACACTGTATGCACTGAATGCCAGTGGCAATTTGCAGAAATTTTATGCTGCGAATATATCATGTTTTTAGTCTTCAGTGTAGGGTCTGTGTTTTGAAATGAAATTCAGTGTCATATATGGACCAATTTAAATGTGATTTGCATACATGCTTTTGAGTTGTACATGATGTGCCCTATTGCTGTTGCTGTTGCTGTTGAAGCTTATGGAAGCTGGTCATGCTTCAGTTTACTTTCCTGCCTCGTAAATCAAATTTTAGTTGTTTAGGTCAAAGGTCAGGTTTTCAACAGTTCACGTACAGTGTATGTTGAATCAAATAGGGCGATACTCATCTCTGATTTGGTTTGGGCTTTGCTATTTACTGAGTGTGTATGATTTTGTATTTCATCTGTTTAGAATGAGACTGCAGATTAATGAAGTTATGGGCCTAGAAAAAAGGAAAATCATATTGACAAGATAGAATCCTGTCAAATGTAGAAGAATGGATAATGACAAAGTAGTTGATTAAGAAAACTTAACCTTGATGTCTGTTTCTTCAGAGTGAAAGGAAAAGTTTGGTATGTTACAGTACATTAATGTTGGTAGTATTTGTTGCAATTCCTGAAATATGTGGAAAAATTTTGTCTCAGTAGACCAGAGGGTGAAAAGAATAGCCTCCCTTTCTGGAATATCAATAATCAAATTGTCTGAGTATTTGACAACAAAAGAAAAAAAAATTAGGTAAAAGTTCACATTAGCAAGCCCAACCATAGTACTGTGCATGGTTGTAAACACAACATCCTAAACAGTGTATAATGCATGTAACTATGTCTGAAATTATATGTGTTATCAATACATTATACAATCTAGAACAAAATGTTGATGCAAAAAGGTGTAGATGCACAATGCATTATTAAACAGATCTATGTATTTATAATTGTTCGTATTGGCATGTGCCTGAAAGACCAATGCAGTCAATACAAATCAACAAATCTTTCCATAAAAACAGAATTTTGGCAAATTACTATTAGATGTCATACATGTAATTGCTTCAGAGCATTGTACAAAGTGGGTGTGCAAACAAACGCATCGTATATTGAGAAAGATTTACTTGTCAAAAGATACAATACAGTGCTCACAAAGACTATGTGTGTATGGTCATGTTAATCTAGGGCAACTGACTGCAGCAAGCTGCAACTATTAAAGGGCCTGGGGAGGAGTGTTCGGTTGTGCAAAACATGCGAAAGAGAAGGTGTTTTGGGTATAAAATGAAAGGTAGATATTTAACTTAACATGTGTCAAAATATCTTGGAAATCGAAATCTTCTCAAATGTTTTAAAAAGCAAAAAACAAAACATACTTTTCTGGAAAAAGATCCTTCGATACGATGGCGATACGTATTTGAATTGCGGAATACTGCTTGTTGACTGCGGACATCAAGCCAACTTACAGCGAAATCAAGCCAACATGCCGAGTGAGCTGCGGAACTACAGCTGTACTGTACTATGTAGTTAGAACACGTTAGTTAGAGCAAGCTAGCTCTGACGGCTGGCTGTGCCTATGGGCACGGCGGCGAGCGCTGGCCGCATCACTTGCCATAACTCGCATCATACCACACAGTGTGCAGTGCAAGCTAGCTCGAGAGCTAGCTGCTAGCTACGATCTTGCATGCTGTGTACGAGTGTACGAGTTCGCGTTGTGTTTTCATTTGATGAGAGCGCTAACCTAAAATCAAAGGACTCCTAGATCCTCCGATTCTGATTCACATGTCCTTCTTCCAAGATACTATGAGAGATAGTTCTATCGTCGGAAGACTCGGTAGGCTACGTATCCTAAAAGCCATCAAACTCCATTACAAGATTCTTCATTGAGAAGTACGAGTACCGAAAGCGGGATAGGTGAACGCGGTACTACGTAGCCCGACCAGACGCCGGGCTATTTATACAGCGATCGACTGGGCTGTGCCTGTAGCTGTACGTAGAAACTTTTCCGGGTAAGGACACAGCCCAGTACGCAGTTACAGTAGTGTGCTTCGCAGGGCGTCTGGTGACCTGGTCGGGCTACTTAGAAAAAAAAAAAAATCAACGAAATCTCAATTATTGATTACAATTACACGAAACACAAACGGGTTGTGTTATTACATGTACATGTAATTCAATACATATCTTAAACTTTTCATGCACATTGTCAAGAAATGTAATCTTCAGGGCAAACCCATTTTTTTTTTTTTTTTTTTTTTTAGTTCTTCAAAAGTTGATTTGAAACACAGGTACGTAGGCTAGAGAAGTACCAGGTACCATGTTATATCTAAACTTGCATTGGATCTAACCAATAGTTCATTTTTATTACCGGTACAACTTGTCATGTATTCGTAATTTCAAATGTGACTTAGTTGTAACATTTATTGTGGATGATTTTCTTCACAACTGACACATGCACTGAATAGGTTAGAAAATTGGTCATTGGTATGGCTTAGGCCTACCTTTTTTTCTGTATGAATAGGGTTAATTTGAATTATTTCACAGATACACACAAAAAATGTTGGGAATCAGATCATTTTCAGTCTTCTAGACTGAATAATGTGACACCTGTAATAGTCTAATAACTAATCCAGCAATTTCTGAGGCTACCTTACACATTTTCTTATTCATCATGCAATGCAACCACGCATGATGCAATATGTTTCGTTCACCTACAAGGCGAAAAGACACAAGAAATAATCTGTTCAAGTCAATTATTTCCATATAGGCCAACAACATTCACTCAGTTTTATCTAGAACCCTGATTAGGTTTTTATCATCAGAACATATTTTTTTTTTTCTCAGTGGTAAATTGATGCTTAACAATTAGACCTACACAGGTATAAATATCTTGTTTCTACTAAATTCTAGTATTTCAGTGAATAAAACTCTAACACATTTCTTATGTAGGGCTCGGGTTCGCTTAGCTCTCTAGCACTCGTCACACTTAAAGCAAACTATAGGGCAGCACACATGTGTTACTTGGAAGGAGTCCCTTGGCTAACTAACTTGTAGCCAGTTTATTCTACACATAATTTGGCATGGGTTTACATGTAAATGTGGGTTGTAACAAATATTCAAACACAAAATCAACATAACAAAACATGCAAATAAGGAAACAAAGGTTAAAAATAAATATTCATAATAAGTAAATGGTGTGTAGGCATGGGTAATTTAGGCATGATTTCAGTATTACAGGGAACAATGGGTGAGAAGTGAAAGAGTGGAAAATGTCATGTGATATGTGGTGTGTCTGTGATAGGTGGGATGCGTGGATGAATGTAAATGTGAATACTACTGTATGTGTGGGTTGACATATTTATGTGTAGAGGGGTGGTACCTGTTATAACAGAAGGGGGATACACTTATAATACAGTAAATGGTTCAAAGTAAATCCCTACATTTACACTGTACGTTATACTACCATGCATACATATACAAATTTCATGTGTACCAAATTGCATGTGTACATGGGACCTACATTAGAAGTTGTGTGTACCAGGGTACACTGACCTTACATTTTCTTTTATCTTTGCATTAATATTTGCATATGGTGTTGCATCATGAGCACAGGTTCTAATTGCAAATGTGCTACATGTAGAAACTGCTCTCACAGTAATGTGATGTGATATACAATGTAGAGATAACAAATCTGTGCTGACGACTTGCATGTAGGCCTGTATCTTTTAAATATGAAATGTCATAATAAAAATAGTTGTATGGCAACGATTGCCAATTTACACAGGTAAGGTAGTCATTTGCAAAAAAAAAAAAAAAAAAAAAAAAAAAAAAAAACACTGCTCAGCATTCTGTCATTAGTCAATTTTGGCATCTACACATTATACTCCTATCATATTGAACAATTATGATAATAATATAACATGTAAATTAAAAAAACCTAACAAATGCAACCACTTTCAAATAACTTGCACATTTGCAGGGGAAAAAAAATTAAGTGAAGGTCCAAGAATCAATGTCACATGGTTTAATGACTTCAAGTACAAAGAACACTATACTATTTCAGTGTGGAGACCTTCTACATATTGCATTGTCAAAACACATTCAGTTTAGGGTTTTAGCGTATACAATTATATCAGTAGAACATCATGTAGGGACCTACCAAATGTATATTACAATGTATTTTTATATCTATGTGAATGAAAACTGAACATCTTGTTTGAAGTACTTCCAACACATTTGTTTATCAAAATTCATACCTATTTTTGGCTATAAAATATAGATGCAATGAATATTACAAGGGCACAAACTCCATTTACCACAAAAATATTGTCCTCATAATAATGTGATTTGATAGAGTTATCACAAAATTATGTGCTGAAAAGTGTGTTCCAAAATGCTGATGGACACTGCTACTGTGTAGGACCTGCTGTGCCACTTGAATGTAACACATGGCATGATATCAGTGATCACATAAATGATGATGAGGATAATAATCATTATGAAGATGATGATAGTAAAAAAAAAAATTAGCAATAACAACAATAGTAGTAGTAGTAATAATAATAATAACAATTAGAGCAATAATGAAATGTGTGAAAGGCCCTTTCAGTGATGTACACTGCTGTGCATGACAGCCCTGCTTAAGTTCACTTTAAAACACTGATGTAATATTTTATCGTAACGGAGTAATTGTAGCTTTTCACCACTGAAACACCTGGGAAACACAGGGGGAAAAAAGACCAAATGAAAAAATACAAGGACAACACACTTTGTGCCTGGATATTGCAGCCATTTCAGTTTCCAGTAACAATTTAAGCACATGCAGTTTAGGAGTTTACAGGATCTATATTCCCTACTTGCCACATGGGGCAAGAACAAATTTTCTATGCAATCAATTCATTGTTTCATTCTGATTCACACATTTGAGTACTAACATGTTTGTTGTTACCTCACAGAAAAGACAGAAATAGAGAGTTCAGAAATATGAATGTAGTGTCATATCAGTTAGTATTGCCATCACATGAATGTAGGTCTATGATTGGAATTGATGTTATTCATGTTCAATGTGCATTGATCAGAATCCCCAACAATCCTGGTTCTGATTAATGAGAGGGGATGTCACTGGTTTCACTGAGTTTGGTGGTAGAGAGGGCTGGTCTCCACTGGCGAGATGGATGTCACAGGTCTTGCTGAGCTGTGTAGCCTAGAAGAGGCAGTCTTATTTGACGAGAGGGGGTGTCACTGGCTTCAACAACCTGGATATCTGGGATGGCACTTGGATGTGATGCTAGCTGTTCCACTGCAATAGAGGCCAACAAGCACATTCTATTGATCTCTCATCTAATGACTGAATGTTGGTAATATAGTAACTACTACACATTTACAATGAAAAATTATCTTACTACTCATATAGACTCAATTAACTATTCAGTATTACACATAGTAAATATTCTCTTTAATGACTAACATTCAAGCAATGACAAGTTTAGTACTGATGAAAGTAATTATGTTAGATGCTGACAGTCCAATGAAAATACTTTGTAGCCCACTTTATTTATGATATTTACATAAAAATTCCTAAATATGCATGCCAAAGGGACGTCTTCATCATCTAACCTGTTATCTTCTAACATCTTTCCAGGTTCTGATAAAATCAATATCTGTCAGCACTCTCACCAGGTTTTGATCCACTTCAATCTGACCCAAGTCCTTTCCTCAGAGTAGCATTTTCCTCCACAACTAATTGGAGAAGGCAACGGCATTCACGAACTTGTCCTTTTCCATTTCACAGGGGCATCTGGACAGGAATTCATCTGTATATCAGACACAATGAAAGGCATTAACACTGACTTACAATTAGGATAGTCGCATTAGTTCTTCACCACTCTGTAAATTTAGTCACAGAACTTGCTATCCCTTTTATTTCAGTGTAGAGTCTACCAGGTAGCTATATCTTGTAGTGCTCACATATATGTAACAGAGAAAACTCCATGAAATATGTTAGAAATAGACTGTCTACTGTAGAAGTTAAATAGCAAAAAGGAAAATAAGACCTACAGACCCTAGCCAAATTTTTGATGAGTTGACACTGCACATGACGTCGGGATGACCTCAGCCTCTCATTGTGCATCTACAAAGGAGGCCCTATGTATACAAGCTCATATAGGGCCTATGTCTTTAAATCCAGCCACATGCATGGGATTTGGGGGTCTGTAATTCCACATACAATCATATAGGAGGGCTATATGTGGCCGCAATGTACAAACTATGTAACTTGTAACCCTACAAGTAATGATCAAGACAACCGCAATCTTATTAACCACTACCACAGCTATGGGTTTAAAAAAAAAATGTTATCAATTATTACAGCAAGAATAATAACAGCATCGTTTGAGAACACAGAGTTAAATCGAACAATTTATTGATGTTTTGTTTACTAAATATCAACATTAATTTTCATTTGCAGGTTCAAACAGTTGTTGGATCTAGGTGTATTAAAACAAAATGTACCAGGTAATTAAAGACACTTTGTACAAACCTTTTGTACCAGTGCAAGGGCTGGTTTCAATGGGCAAGAGGGGATGTCACTGGCCTATCAAGCTGGGTAGCTGGGAGGGCTGGTCTCGACTGATGAGAGGGGACATCACTGGCTTCACCAAGCTGGGTATAGCTGGTCGAAACTGACGAGAGGGAATGTCACTGGCTTCATCAAGCTGGTTAGCTAGGAGGGCTGGTTTCAACTGATGAAAGGGGATGTCACTGGCTTCACTGAGCTGGGTAGCTGGTCGAAACTGACGAGAGGGAATTTCACTGGCTTCTGACATCAAGCTCGGTAGCTGGGAGGGCTGGTCTCAACTGACGAGAGGGGATGTCACTGGCTTCACTGAGCTGCCTAGTCAGGATGGTCCTTGAATGTGATGCTGGCTGTTGCCCTACAAAAGATACCCACATTTGCCACAATAATATCTGACAGACCTTACTCAACAACTAGCACCTACTGTGTTACAAAGCATACACCATTAACCACTACACTAGGGACTGAGTGAACTGCGCTGCAATGCATATACGCCATTAGCCACTTATGTATACGCACAATAGATACACTTCAATCAACATTTTTGCAATGCCATGTGTATCGGAGACAATAATTAGGTACCTTACCAAACATGTGAATTCACGTTTTTGGTCCGCGATCATAGCTGCCGTGACAACATATAGGACCTACACGGTTGACTCTCCACAAACTATTTGTAAAAACCGAGAGTGACCAGATGATCACTCTACGCAGCTCTTCGCTGACACTTTCACTCATTCAGTGTCGTTTCGTAAAATTGGATTTCTCGCCTATCGCCGATTTGTAACAAACGGCAGTTCTGATGAGTGTCGTAACTTTCTTATTTCGAAATTTTGAGACCCATAATTTGACATGAAGGTAGAATAGGGCAACATAATCCAGAATATGGTAAAATAGGAATTCGCGTATTTACATGCAAAACACTTTAGCGTGCCATTTCTTAATGTGAACAGCGATTTTGTGCAATTGCCAGAAGCACATTTCAAAAAGGAGAACTGTGTTGAGCCAAATTTGGGCGATATGTCATTACGCAAAAAAAAAAAAAAATTCCAGTTATCTAATATATTGGCAGAGAAAAAGGGCCTCGGACTAGGAGTGGTAGAACATTGGTCTAGGAATAGGATACCTAACGTTACCAGGTACCATACTACCTCAATCGCATTCTGAATACCGGTACACCTTTGGCTTTGTGAATCTGCATGTAGCCTTTCTTTACATGTGAGTAAAATCTCAGGCAAATTGTGATATATCTTTTAGTTTACCGTAATAAATAGAAACATGTTAGGGTGTGGCATAGAACACCTATAACAAAATTACTAATCTAGGCCTACTCATAACAATAGTATAGTGTGTGTAGATCCCTTAAGTGACATCTCTATCAGCAATGTTACACTAACAAGTAACATTGTACGTAGGTCCTAACTGAAGTTAACTGTTACTCACACTTCACTTCACTGAAAGAAGTCTTCCGAGTTTCACAAATTTATTACCGATCCAGCAGAAGTGAAATGACATCTCTGTCGTTCAGCCCCTAGTGTCTTGAGGGGAACTGGGATTGACTTCATTTTATTTTTCTGTCGCCATCTCCATACTCTGTCACTGGTTTTCATGGTCTTCCTCTTCTTGGAGACAGATCTCTCGCTCTCCTCCTGCGGCTCCATTGTTGTGTGGATGGAGTGGTACGGTAAGTAGGCGTATACGCAGCCAGCAGAGTTCGAGCGGACCCGCCCGTGCTAGCTAGCTGCCGGGCGGATGCCGGGAAATGCACCGATAACGCTCGCTAGCCAGTGAACAGGCACCCGGGTTTCGCCTCGCGATCGCGGCGATGTACAGCTGTACACTCTATCTTGGGCTTGCTTTTCGCCGAGGAGAAGGCAACAAATCAACGCTGTGCCAAAATCGGACAAAAGAGGGAGGCAAAAACAACACTTGAACGGAGAGCCTCTAAGCCGACCCCCTGTGATTTTGACAAGCGTTACATGTAACGCTCTTCACAAAATCATAGATATCTTCATAATGCCGTATTTTTTATCGATTCTTTTTCATTGCTTAGTCCTTTCGTAGGCATTGGCCCTTGTTTTTGCCTGTTTCATTTCATGAAATAGTACTTTTGCATTTTGGGTTCCAACACTCCTCCCCAGTCCCTTTAAAGTCTGTGGTTTTCATTTCCGCAGTCATGTCACATGAAAGTCAAATGTGTAATGTGAGTATGCCATACCCTCTTCAGAAAGGGAACAAGCTCCGTCTCTCAGATACAAACTGTAGTTATATGTAGAACATTGCAGATAAGTGGGAGACTGAGGTCGCATGTTTTGGGAGAGGTGCTGAGCATCTGTGCAGGGTAACGGGTCCTGCTCGGTACTAATTATGACTTCTGGCAAAGAGCAAAGCGGTAAGCCAGTGATATGGTCATCGTAAATTATACGCAAAGAAGATCTTTCATGGTTTACCAAAGGTGACTCGTAATGACCCAGGGATACTACACCTGAAGTTGACAGAAAGGAGTTCTCTAAGCACTATGTCCAGTGTATTAGCACTGTTGGATGACAAAGAACCAAGGAGGAACTTCCCCCCCCCCCCCACACACACACACAAAACCAACACCTGTGAACAGTGCATAATAATGAACTCTTAAAGGTCCAGTTTACCTTTGGGAGCAGTGATTTCAAAAATGTTCAAGATATCACATTTGATGCATATGTGTAGGTCTGTTGTATCATAAAACATCCTACCATATGAAATATTTGCAATAAAACCTAAAATATAAGGAGATATCAGGGTTTTTCTCAATAAACCGTAACTGTATACGGTTTAGTCTGGAAACATTTTTATTATAACTATTGTTCACATTTTGTGTATTTAACAACACTTAACATCGATTAAATTTTGACAGTGGTTGTTTCTATCCCTAACTCACATTTTAGAACTATTTTAAAGCACTAATGCTGGGTTTTTGTTTCATCTGCAAATGGTAAATTATGCCTTTAAAGCATCAGATGATGGAGATGGCTATAAAAGCCATGAATCGGATAAACTTTGACCTGTCATATCTTCAGAAGAAACAAGAAAGTACTTGGATATGTATGGAAAGAACAAAGATGAGCTAAAAAAACAAAAGGATTTAGTTGTATTGAAACTGGAAGCAAAAGCTTTGAAATATGTTTATTATGATAGTCAGTAAAGATTTATAGTTGGTGTGCAGGAAGGAAACTTTCCGAAGCTCATTATATCTCACTTCCTTCTCCGTACCTCGAAAACTGATCTCGGAGACTCTTGAGCTTCTACTTGTGTGTTCGCTCTGCCTTCCTTACTTCCTGCCGTTGCGGTCTACCGGCAGCGTGCAGGGTACGTGACATCTTCCCTCACCATTTCCTTGGGTGAGGCCAGCACCGCTTGGCGTGCACCAGTGCTGTCGTAGAAAGTGTTTTCTAGTAGAGGGAGCTAGCAAGGAGAAGTTTGCACTCTGTGCTCGAATTGGAGCACTTGCTGTTTGGTATTCCGGGATACATTCTTGTGGAGGCAGTGTACTTGTACATGTGTTCATTGTTATGATCATGTTTGAGGATTATGGATTTACAGTTTTGTAAGCTACCCCAGTGTGACTGTTGGCTTCCAGCAGATGTGAACAGAGGTGTACACCAAAGTCTGTTATGGAGAGGAAGAGAACCTTTGGCACTGAATGAAGATTTTGATTTTTGTGAGAAGAAGCTGTGATGTACATGTATGGTACCCAGATATAATATTTGAATTGCATCTAGACCGAATTAACAATAACATCACAATACGTGTATCTCGGGCAGCTACATTTTGTAGTTGTAAACATTTTTGGGCAGCCAGTTGTGAGCAGGAAGCGTGGCAGATGTAGATTTATGATTTTCATTCTGAAATGCTTCAATGTCTGTGTCGTGTCCTTTCCAGCTATAGTGCTAATGACTTTGTGGAAGAAATAAGCACTCTGGAATAAATCCAATCTTGTTTGCTGTAGGGAGCCTACCAGAGATCCACCAGCTATGACAAGGTGCGGAGACTAGTGAAGGAGGAAGGGCGAATGGCTCGCAACCTCGTCACATGGAACGTCCCTGTGGAGAGCGATGACAGCGACAATAATGATGGTAAGCTTTTGTAGCATTTTGTATAGTATGAATGAGGCGTTCATGTTCTTGTTTGTGTTTGTGTTTGTATGTATGCCTGTTTTTGTGTCTTTGTCTGTCTATTTGTGTTTGTGTGAGTGTTTGTGTTGTGTTTTTTTGAGTTTCTGTGAGTGTTTATAATCACATGTTCTTTTTATGATTTACCTGGGTAAGTCAGGGTAAAAAAAAAAAAAGAAACAAAAATGCTGAAAATCATGCTTTGCTCTGAAGGCAATATGATACTCTTTTTGATAGTAGTGTATGATTTATGTCTTGGGGGGAACTGAAAGAGCATTTATTTTGTGCATCGTTCATTGTAATGATTCTTTAACCAGATTTTTATATATTCAGAGCAATAAACTGAACCTTAAATGGCTGCATTAATACACAGAGATGCTTGCTTATTAGCTGTGTTAAAAAAAAGGAAGATAAATGGCAAAGCTCTGGTATCAAATTTCACTTTCTGTTGAAGTGACTGATTTGTCTGTACTATAACAATTTGCATCTTTGAAACACTCACATAATGGCAGAAACAAAAACATATCCTTTTACAGCAAAAATGTATGCTGTTAGTGTTTGACTGAAGTGGCTTGCGAAGACAAATTTACACTAGGTATAATGTACATAATAAGTACAATATTTTCTCTTTTTTACATATAAAAAGTAGTCCAGGAAAAATCATATGCCTAAGAATCTGACAGAAGATGGCTATATTTTTATTCTGCCTACATAATAGAATACTGGTAATATATAGGTGATGTTTGACTCTGGCTCAACTAATTTGATTTTTGTTTTTATAATACTTCCTTTGTTGACTAGCTAATCTTATTCAAATCTTGGTAAGCAGTGATTAGCTTAAGTGACACTCGAACTTATCTCATAATATCTACAAAAACTTAGGCAGTAAAGATACAGTTGATAAAAGATACAGATAATACTATATTTCATTGTGTGCAATTTTATCATGTATGAAATATAGTGTAAACACTCTAAATGTGATGAGAAAGTCTCATAAAAATGTGCTTATTTTGACTGCATGCGTGTATATATGGTGATATGACTGTACATGTAAGTGTTGTATTTGGCTGTAAAATGTTTGTAGTGTGTATACATTGTACAATGTGTGTCCATCTACCTTGTACATGTATGTATAGATCTATCGATGTATGTACCAGTATATATGTGAGGCTACAATTGTATTAGTGCTTTTTCTGGGCAATGCAGTCCAGCAGATTAACTACTGTAGGTTCTATGATTTTTTTACACTAAAGTGCAGTACCTATAACAGAGCTGCAAATTGCACAACATTTGCATATTATAGCCTAAGTGTATGAGGATTTTTTGGTTTATTTTGTTTATTTATCTATTTTTTGCATGCTACCGTAGATGAAATGACAAAGCGGAGGAGCAGGAAGCAGCATGCCCAAGGGCTGACCAAGGTGAGGAAGAAACCGCATTCGATGCTGGAGTCACCCAGAGAGCAGAAGGCATCTTCCAGCTGTGGGGATACCCAGGTAAAAGCTACCTTCACCGTCACAATAACATGTTTGCCACATCAGACCCATTCACACAGCCATTGAAGGTTGCTATTATTTTTGTCGTGATTCAAATGGTGATGTAAAAAAAAAAATTGAAAAAAAAAAATGTCTGGGGACATAGTGATTGCGACTATCAGTGAGATTAAAATTGTAGTCCACATATAACTATAAGTGGGACATTTCCAAAATAGTAGCGATTATTTGTGGTGTGAAATGTGTTTGTTTTTTTACATCCCGTAATGCAAGGTGCATGTTGGACAAAGCAAGTCAAACTCCGAGACTCGCCCATGCACAGCTAGGCCTCACTGGAACTGGTGCAATTTGGATCAAATTGCTAGTGTACGTGTGAACAAAAATGCAAAAAAAAGCATGATCCAAGTCATGATTCGTATCACAATTTTTCAGTGTGTTTAAATGATCCTGCAGCCAAATCTGGTGACTACTGTCTTTTCTCTGTTGATTGACACCAATTTCCAAACACTAACTGATATAGAATGGGTACGGTGGAATTCTATTAATCGTCGATGTATCATGTCTGCCCTCATGTTGAACTTTTTCATTTCTGCTTTAAACTCTTCTCGGTCTATTTTTTGTTTTTGTTTGTTAAGGTGATAGTCAAGCAAACGCTAATGAAATAGTTTTATAATGTTGAGCTATGGGTACTACATAGCACATAGAGACTCTGAGAGGTTAAAGGCTAGTCTACATAAATACCCCATTCGCAGTGCCACTAAATTTTTCAATAGAAATCTTATTCTTGTTTCACTTCCACTTTTCAACAATGGTGAAAAATAAACAAATTCAAACCAGCTGGCACATCATCATTTCCCATTGTTCTAGCATCAGTATTCAATAAATGGCGGTGCAAATATGATGATCTACAATGCACCATCCATGTCCCAGCTCTGAACGAGAATCAGATATTACAGAGATCAAGCAAACACATATTTATGTTATCATGAAGTGACTGATAATGTGTGTAGATATATCCTTTGTGTGGCTATTTATACAAGGCTGTTGTAAGATAGCAACGTTAAGTCTAAGGAAGTTTGTTTCAGCTGAGAAAACACTGCCTAGATGGCGTTTCCATGGGGAAAGATACACTATGAATAGACCTGCTGGGATTTTAGACTGCATAGTGTACTCTTTCAAGGACTGTTATATTTACATCATGCTCTTTAGAAAAACAAAACATGGAAACTTGCAAAGAAGACAAAAGTGCAACCATTTCCACTTACGTTATTAAATCTATATAAAGTAGTCTTTTATGAAGCAACATCATGACTTTATGACCAGGAAATCTCCAATTTCACTATCATAAAATGCTGCTTACGTTCACTCAGAAACAGTTAAATGGCTAGAACTTTTTAAACTTTGCACAAATTGTTCAAATATTTGTTGATCTGTTAGTTTAATCTTTATTGCACTCATGCATTGCTCTGTCAATTTTGTCAGTAGCGAGCTTTATCTGTGACCCTTATGTTTATGATGCACCTCCTCTCGGGTTGGACAATGGAAGCAGCTGTTTTGGGCATGTGTAGAACAACATTTTTTGTGTAATAGCCATGTCCCAGGATTAGTGTTGCAGATATAAAGCTCGCTAGTATTGCTACTGGGCTGACTTTCTTTAATAATGATATGCAATGAGCTACATGTAAAGTGTTTTCTGTTTACACTGGATTACTCACACGACAGGAGAAAACTGAGCGAGCGATGACCCCTAATCGCAAGAAGGCCGCCAAGAAGGTGGATCTGCGAGCTCGCTACTGGGCATTCCTCTTCGACAACCTGCAGAGGGCAGTGGATGAAATATACCAGACTTGTGAGGTGGACGAAAGCATAGTCGAGTGCAAGGTTAGTGTGATACAGTGGTTGGGAGACAAACTTTTCAAGTCAGAATTGTCTTTTCACCTGTTCACATGCAATGCCACATCATGCTTAAGCTGGCTTTGACATTTCAGTAAAATTAGACAAACAGCACATTTCATCGAAATTGAACTTAAAATGGAATATCTATGGAATTTGATTGTGATAAGAGGATATCATCAACTCAAAATGTCCTCATTGCTGTGTATGCACACACATGCACACACACACACACACACACACACACACAAATTTGAAGTAATGCTTGTGGATGATAATTTGCTAACTACAACTTTCATCTACAAGTCACCATTGATAAGGCATAACAGGACAACAAGCTGATTGAAGGATACAGCTAATATTCTCATTTATATCTTTTCAAAAATGGACAATTTAGTGAAGGTTTGTGTCCAATTCAGTGGGAGACTCATTATGACATCGTCACCTCTTCCTATATAAGAATGTGGTTGCAGCCAACATCACAGCTGCCAGGAAAACATGGAAAACTTTCAAATTACAAATTACAGAACTTTCTAATTTGAACCTCTACCATTCTGTCTGTCTGGCCATGTTCTATTCATTCAAGCTGATGTGAACATGTGGTGGAATTACGCTTGAAAGATGATTTGTCTGTCAGTTGCCACAGACTAGAAACACATGTTATGTTCCATGGCAAAAGGAGAATGACAGTGGCCAATGACTGTGTTTTGATCATATGGAATTTTAAACATCATTTTTGACTGATAATTTGCTGCGTTGATAGGTTATGCCATTGCGCGTCTCCGTAGTACGCTGATGATATACAGCATGATTAAAGTCAGGTGAAATTTCAATACTTTGTTATGACATTACTTTGTCTCAGTCTTAATTTTATTTTATTACGACATTCTTCACACCCCCTCAAGACCTATAGTCAACAACTGAAATAATGAGTACTGATAAAGTAAGTAGCCAAATATTTCTTTACACTGATATAATTTGTACTGTACATAAGCTGCTGTTAGAGAAATTCACCCACTGTATTGCTGACATTAAATTAGTAACATGCCTGTGTTCTTCAGCAAAGTTGTTACCTGATTTGTGACCTGAAGCTTTCAGATGACCCATATTATAGATTAAACCTGGATTATCTTAATCTCCTCCTTGCAATTCAGGAAGTGATTATGATTCTGAAGAGCGCCACACAAGACTTTGATGCCCTCATTAAAAGGATTACCGTTCAGAAGGACTTTGAGAACGCAGATGCCGAGAACAGGTAGGTGTTGCTATGATGATACTTCCAAATACCATCTAGACACCCTCAAGAGTTTTATCATCTTTTGGGTTTTTGACCTTTGCCCCAAGTTGCTGTGTTTCTGTTGGCATGGCCTTTGAGAATTAATTTAAAAAAGGGGGGAGAGATTCTTTGTAATACTAACTGCACAGGCACTGCAACGCTTGCATTGTGCTGCCACACGCTTGGTTCCGAAGTTTTACTAACCTGAATTTCACAATTGAATAGTTGTTTTATTTCTTTGTTACTCAAAGAATTTTGCTTTGGTAGCTGCATCCTTGAATTTTTTTCTTAAGCAAGTTTGCAAATGAATGATCTTGATTTTTTGATTAAATGAATTTACTTTCAGCATAATTATTGCTAATTGCTTATTTCAGAATTCTACCCTTACCAGAAATGAATGGCAAAAAATTATCAATGTTTCACGTCTGTAGGTACCAAAATAAGTGAGCACTAGACTTGCTTGCCAACAGCTTGAATCTGGATGATGGCTGATTAGTCAAAGTGCATGTGACCTAATGTAGCAAGAGAGAAAAGCACTGCTTAAGTGTCAAAGGCAATTGAGAATGATAAGTGAATTCTCTGCGTACTTTTTGTATCATTACAGTGGTGTTTTCATGTCAGTGACTGTTTACTGATGTGCCATTTTGTCTAATGGGGCACAGTACTGGCCAGATCCTCATCTATTTAATGACATAAAGTGGTGTGACTGCACTGTGTATTTATGTGAGAGCTTGTACAAGTTAACATAATATTTTCTCTCTTGGTTACTGTTCTGTACTGGTCTCTTATAGTGGATGCATTTAATTGGTTTGCTTTTGGTTTTAACAAGGATATGAAATATTCAATGAATTCGGTAAACACATCCAGACTACAGACTATGTTGCAACACTAATTGGTGGGCATAAGGCTGCGTTCACATAGAAGTATTCGCTATTCGCTATTCGGGCACCGAGTACACCATCACCTGCACCGTCAACTCACCATCCCATGCAGTGAGGATTTCTTCCTCCTACATCCCAGCAAATCTTATTAACAATTTCTAAACTGCATCAGAATGTCAGTCTACATGCTTATTTTTGCTAAAGGGCAAATCCAGACCAAAATTGTCATTATTTCATAAACGAGAGATGGTATACGCTGCAAGAAAATCGAACAAGCTCGATTCCCACTTTGCTATACTATTCGCAGCTATTCGGTACTTTCGAATAGTGCCCTCTTATGTGAACCGGTGTGAGGAAATCCTATCGTTCGATTCAAGCTATTCGCGTGCCCTCGAAAACGAGCCCCGAATACCCGAATAGTATACTTCTATTTGAACGCAGCCTTACATTCTTTCATAAAATGTGCCATGCTCATCAGGCTGAATTGTGTTTTGTGAGAGTGTCATGTCAAATTCCCAATCTTTCAGCCAGGAGGGACCAGAAGGGGGCTCACAGTTATTGTTGATTTCAAAAGTTGGAATAGTTCTGGACTAATTTTGATTGGTGTTTGGAGAGAAACAGAGCAACTGGTGCACCTGTGTCATGTTAGATTCAGGAGTACCTGCAATGACAAGTGGGGGAATGTTATGTAACAATTCCCCCCCCCCCTTGAAAAACACAAGGCTTTACCAAATTCTCTGATGGAGAGAGTTACTAGCTTGTTTGTGCTTTGAGGTTGCTGTATTATGTATATATAATGCATATTCTCATGCATATGAATGTGTAGACTGAGAATAAATCTGCATGTTTTGGTTTAGTTCATTTTTTGGTTCAATTACTTTGGTTTAATTTCTTACTTTTGTGTCATGACAAGACTGTGAAAGTATCTAATGGGTCAAGTGTTGAGTGTCGTTTGGATTTGGTTCAAACGTTTGCAGCTACATGTAATATGCCCAATTGGGTAAACTTTCCAAAAAAACCTCCAGAAATGACACAAATGATGGCATGAGCTAGGCTTTGAAAGTATTGCAGCCTGTATATACAGAGAACCCTTGGAAGAACCCATGGCGAGAGCATAATGACTGCTATAGCCATGTAGCATCCAGTCATTTCTTCTTCTTGCAACAGTGCTCGCCCCTTTTCCTTAGATCTATGACAGAATCCTGGACGATAGTTTAAATTTGCACCCACTTGATCATTAAACAGGGCAAAATTTTTGTTTGTTTGTTTAAAAAAAAAAAAAAAAAAATTTTTTTTTTTTTTTTTTTTTTTTTTTTTGCATTTTCTGCACTGCAAGCAAGTTTTAGAAACAAATAAATGTCACCTGGGCAGTTGCTTTCTTTCAGAGAGCAAAACTCTTTTGACAGAGCTACTGTTTCTTTTCTAACCGTTGACCCATGTTCTTCATGTTTTTGATGTGTGGAATTGTAGAGGGGCAATACAGTCTAATCAGTACTAACTCCAAGTGTTTTCTTTTCTCCTTCATGAGATTCATGCATTGTTTGCCGTGTTTTTCCTCCATCGATTTACTCTTTTTTCTTTGATTGCCGTGCCGTTTGACCCCTAAACCTCACCCAACCTTGCGACTAACCTCACTCGTGGGTCAGACCGACTTCCATTGTTTGGGAGGTCAGAAAGTCATCTTCGTCACCCTCCAAGCACAGAGCCCCCAGCTGGCCCGCAGAGGCCAGATTTTCTACCCACAGACGGTTGGTCCCTCTTCCATTCTTCCCCTCCCCCTAATTCTCCCTATCGCATATAGCCGATATCAAGTGATATCACCTCGCGACACCAATATCTGGTCGATCGCTCTTGGGACGTATACTTCCGGATTTGTGGTTTATCCACGTCACGTCCTTCATCGATGGATATTTTCCATAATTTTGTTGTTTTGCATCATCAGCCCAGCATTGGGCCGCTTCGCAGAAGAATCCCATTCATCAAATGTAAAGTTAAAGATTGGAAAATAACTGGATTATTTGACAGATTATAAGACAGAATTTGATATGATCTGTGAATACCCGTACTTTGGCGTTCAATGTGCATAAAAGCGTACATTTAGACATAACACATACATAACCACAAATCTATATCCCAAGAATTAAAGGTTAAAAAAAAAATTAGAGCACCACACGCATTCAGATTCGGAGAGCTATATGCGATAGGGAGAATTGTCAAATTTTATTTGTGAAATACACAGGATAGGTAATGTATTTTGTCTGTGTTTTGTTTTGTTACGGAGCATGCATGAACTATGCATGGGTTTCACTGAGCGAAAGACATGCCAAATGGGTTTGGATTTTGCTCAAACATGTGGTGTTGGGTGTGCTCAAAGAACAAAAAGAGGTTCACTCTGGCAAAAACCGCTCAAAGTTTATATTTTATGGCGCAAAACTGTTGTCAATTTTACCTTTTCTTTTTCTTTTTTTTTTTTTGCACAGCAAATTTGGTTGTTAATGCAGTGCTCATGATCAACATGATAATGATAGGTTAAAAAAAAGTAATAGTAATAATTAAAAATGTAGGGTCGCCATATTTGTAAGGTTGTGCAGGTTATTTCAGTACATTTTTTTTTTTGCCTCAGATAGAGCAAATAAGCAAACAGAGGTCTTAATATTTGCATGGTTGAATTAGAATTTTTGTCTGTTTCTTTCAAGCATTCTTAATGCCACTTTATTAGGGCCATTTTTCTGACGAGAATACGATGTGCCACATCTTTTGATAGATGAGATGACCTTGCTGTTTGGCAGGGAGTTATTATCTTTGTTGAAATTTCCTTTTAGTGAATATAAACGTAAACAAATATCCTGTTTGCTTGAAGATAAAACATTTGATTTCTGTACTTTTTGTTACATCATGCACGAACCTTGTGTCTGCTAGCATGCTCGTCAGATAAATCATAGAGTTTTGTTTCAATGAAAGTTCCTTTTAGAGTTTGAGCATTGAGCACTGCTGCACATTAAGAAGAAGAGGCTTTGAATGTGTGTGATCTTCAGCAACAAAATAGCTAGAATGTAGAATGCACTTTATCATCCTTCTCTGTCCAGAGGCAAGTAGGATTTCACTGATTCTGGTGGTTTAACTCTTGGGATGTCAACATTATTTGTAAAGAGACAGTACTGTGACTGCAAGACTAACCTGGTTTACTGTTTTAAGTATCAGGCAAAGCATCTGTTTTGTAAATGTTGACATTGGACCTGGGGGATGTTTTACGAAGTCAAACTTAATTCAAGATTGACTAAATATCATGGTATGCCACAGGTTTCCCTGATCAATTTCATTAGCTTAATCACCACTCACTTCAAAAAATCATTAATGTTTACAGAATAATTCCATTGCTGTTTATTTTATTTTGTACAGTATCATCAATGGCTACATGAAAAAAAGTTTCCAAAATTTTCAGTTTCATTAGAAAGTTGAGCAACATCGAAGATACACACAGCATACCATAATTTTTAGTCAATCTAAATTTTAAGTTCGACTTAAATTCTTTGTTAAACACCCCCTGGACTATTATGCTGACTTCATTTAATATTTATTTTTCTGTTGATTTGCAAATTTAGCTTAAGTTCGAAAGCAAAAGAAAGCAGAAATGTAAACTAACAAGCAAAAGCAGTGAAAGCAAAAGTGCAAATTAACAAAACAAGCATCTTTTTTTCACACAAATTTACCAGGTCGCTGAAATTTTATGTTGAAAAACTGTACTATTAAATGTGTGTGCATGCCCAAAAAAGGAAAAAAAAAAACAAGCACAAGTCACTTGATATAATAAACTAACTTTATGTCCTGATTCTCTGTACAAGACTTTTAAAACTCTTCTGCTGTTTCACTTGCGATACGTCTCACCACATACTTTACCAAACCAGTTATTGGCAGTAGCAAAGGAAATACCAAAAAAAAAAACACACACACACACACACAAAAAACACCTAAAAAATAACAAGCCAACCATTTCTCTCTGATACAGAATAAATGTACCCACTCACAGTTTTCCTTATCAGCTTGTACTCTATATTCGGTACTCTTCATTGCTAATGTCATACTTAGTACCTCCCCTTCCCTTTTTTCAGACCAACATCTCTGGCGTGGGAGGTAAGAAAGACTTCTCCAGGGCGGGCCCTCGGTGCCAGCCCCACCCCCGATGGGTACAGGAGCACCCCTAGCCCGGTGAACAGGTCCCTTACCTTTGGTGTGCAGCCAGTCAGTGAGACTGGCAAAGCGAGGTATGGATATATGCAGTATGTCCTCCCCCCCCCCCCCCCCAAAAAAAAAAAAAAAAAAAAAAAAAAAATTATGATATGATTCAACTGTCTGAATGCTACTTCAGGGTCTTAAAATATAACATCTGAGCTATATTTTGCAGAAAACCCCGTTCAATTTCGTTAAGTGGTCACAGAGTTATGTGAATCGTTGTAAAGCATGTCATGGGTCTGATTCTTCCAAGTTCATAGCACTTGGATGCTCTTGGAGCTGCATATTAATGTGTGAACATAATAGACATAACTTGGAGGGAAGAGATTCCTGATATGCTCTACAAAATTCCTCATTTCTCTTTGACCATTGTTCAAAGCAAATCGAATGGGGTTTTCTGTAAGATGTGGGTAATAAGTTATAGTTTCATACCTTGAAATTGTATTTGGATTGATTCATTATTTTTAAAGTTTTTGTTGCAGAGGGTCCTGTTTTAATTTTTTGTGGGACATACAGTATACTGTTGTTGTAACCCTTCGTAATTTTTTCCCCATATAAACTATGCCAGGATATACAACAGTTTAAACCAATGTTACCAATGTGAAAGCTCTTCTACAAGCTCCCTAATCAATTCTTTGAATACTGAATATGCCATACATTCAGGGAGTCTAATTTTTTGCTAATTGGGACTTCCCAACATTTTTGCGAGTGGTTAAATTTGCGATTGTGGAATAAAGTGCTGAATGGAGAAATGTATGCATGCACATCACATTCTTGGCAAGATCAGAGTTACGCTTCATTTGTTTTTAAATTCACAAATAGCACCTGACTTGTGAAATTCACAAAAACCTCACAAAATATTTGATGTGTACAGTATATATGTAAAGTCGCCTAGAATAATCACTTAGATTATCTAATATATGTGTAATTGTTCACTTTCTTTTTTTTTGGGGGGGGGGGGAGGGGGTTGATGGGGCTGAACGCAATGTGTGAAGATTCTTTGCCTTTCTGTCTGCAGGTATCCTGTAGTAAAGCTAGGGCATTTAATACAAAAATGTGTTCCTCTTGATGTAGTCATCCGTTCAGTACAATTTTCTGGGAATGAAAAATGTTTTCATGGAGAAGAGACAGATACAATGAGGCTTTATTTCATATTTTTGTGTAAGAGTCCACAATGTTGTATTTATGAAAACTGTTTGAAGAGTCATCCTGATCCCTGTACTATGCAAATTTTGCGAATCACTTTTGCATTCCTGATTGAATAAGAGGTAGGACTACACGTGTATGTGAATACTACAAGATTGCAAAGATTGATTAACAATGTGGCATACTGGATATATGGTAGTAACTAGATCGATATCAGTCATACATATGTTCGGCTTAGATTCTATTTTTTACTATCTGAGCAACTTTTGACTTGTAAATTATACAATGTTTGATTGCCAGTCCTGTTCCAGTGCCGGAAGTCGGTACCAGCTGGGCTGACCGGGTGAAGGGGAAAAAGACCATTAAACCAGTCCCAACCAGCCCCATGAAAAAGGAACCGCCCAAAGTGGAAGCCACCCAAACACCACCACCACCAGCCCCAGCCCCCAGCAGTGTGGAGCCAACCCGTGACAGCCGTGTGCCAAGTGTGGATGGAACACACAGCGAAGGTAAGCCTTGGCTATCTCAGTCACTGTGTTCCTACCCTGGTACATTGTATGGAAGTCTGTTATTTCTATAACACAAGTTTTTAGTATTTTTGTATTTGTTTACTTGGTGAATCAGCAAATGTAGTAGTAATTGGTATTGAAGAATGCAGCAGCATTTGGTTCATTTCTCACAAGTATGGAAAATCAGTATTTTCTGTGAATCTAGTGATTTGATGGACTTCATTACAACATTGGGATATTCATCAAGGTATTAGTTATATCAAAGTTGTTTAAGAGAAAATTATTTACAAAGATAATTTTTGCCAGAGAATGCATTGCTTCACATAGGGTCAGAGCATGTTGTAATTATGAATGGACCTTTGCTTTCCTGTCATTATTGGAGCCACTTTGTTTAAATTCCTAATGGGGCACTTGAATTAGAAACTAAACTTTTTTGTAATTCTCTGTGAAGAGTTTAGCAGGTTTGTTTTGTTCTTTTTTATGTGTTTTTATAACAATATTTGTAATCATCAGTGAGGCATGGCATCAAGGAGACATCATTTACATTATGTTCACTAAAAATTTAATTAGCATGCCATAATTTTGGCCTCTGTAAATTTAGTCATTTGCTATCAGACTTGTAGTAATTGTGATCTATTCATAGATATATTAGATAGAGAGTTTTCTCATTACATTGTTCTGTATAATTTCTGTTTAAAAAACAGAATGTATTAGTGGAATATATCCCAAAAGTCCTTCTAGGAACAAATACCACATGGTGTATCTGGAAAGCTCTTTATGATGACTACACTGATCTGAGGATTGATTTGTGTTCAACATTACTGTGGCGTTTGCGAGCTGGTCACACCGCGCTGCAATATCTATCATGCATTCACCATACACACAGGACACTGCAGTAATGGTGGACTGTGCTGCCAAGTCAGATTGGTGTGTATACCCGGTGGAAAGTTTCCTTCCTTCATTCATTGAATTATATAAGTCATAACAGAGAAACAAATATAACATTAACCCGTTGAGGACGGTTTGATTTGGCTACAACACGCATTTCCCACAGACATCTGCCCGACTATACTCGGGACTCGACCTTAACGGCCAGGACCCTAAGAAGCAATTATGTGCTTGTAGCCAGAGCCCTCAAACAAAAAAGGTAAAATATATTCAACCATCCCTTGTTGTGACATGGACCAAAGCATACACAAAATCAGTCCAAATTGAAATAACACATACATGTACATAATTCATCAGTTGACAAAAACAAAAGCTGTGTATACCTATTTATTTGTTGGCGCACACACGCATTCACTCACACATCCATCTTAAATGCACACAGAATAAGAGATGAGAGAAAGAAAGGCAAAGGAAGAAAGGAAGTCTAATCAATCATGTTTCACAAATCATTGTTTTGTTTCCCTGTCTTGTCATTTCTTCCTCCAGATGCAGATGATGAGGGATGGGAGACGGTCCAGAGAAGCAAACAGAACCGGTCCCGCCCATCCTCTGCCAAGCACTCAGGTGGCCGCCACCACAGCTCCACTGTCTCTGTACAGACCAGCACCAGCCAACGGGCGGGGTTGGCCAACGGCCCTGCCCCGTCCAAGCCCCCCTCCGCCTCGACGGGCAGAGAGCGGGCCGACAGTGAGAAGGAGAACAGACCAAACCATGTTAGTCATTAAATACTTGTCTTGTCTCAACTGCATCAAAGACATTTCTAATACCCCGTTTATACTAAGGAAAAAGGGGGTTCTGAAACCTCCTGTAGCCGCTTCGAGCAGGCTTTCAGCTCAGTATAAACAGACAGAATTCAGAAAAGGCGATCCGATCAGGTCGGGTTCTGAAACCACCTACAGGGGGAGGTTTCAGAGGCGGCTATAGCCGCCTCTAGGAGGTTCGACTGCAATATAAACGCAAAGGGGGTTCGAGAAGCCGCTTTTTGGCCGACCCGGAGGTAATTGCTGAAGGTCATCACCTGCTTACATAAACAACCCAGCCATCTCGACCAATCCCCGCTGCAGAAAGCCTTTCAACTTGCACACTGTCACTCAAAAGCCCACGCCATAAATCAGAGGGGAGGAGAAGGTTGTGCTTGCTAGGGCCTGCTGGGGTTTGCTTTTGGCGAGCAGTATAAACGGACAAGAGGCTGCTTTTTCAGAGTGGGCTTTCGAACCTCCTCGAGGAGGCTCTGAAACCCGCTAGCAGTATAAACGGGGTATAAGGCTTTATAGTCAGTGATAACCCCCTTCCCATTTACCAAAATACTTGTAGGGTGCAATTAAAGGAAGAATGGAGTAGGAGATTTTAAAGAAAAGTATTGATAAGGGAATGAAACTACAGTATTGGGAAGATGTGACACAGAAAATGGAAGCAAATGGTAGAGAGGTGTTTAGAAGAAGACTCCTGTGTGAAGATCATAGCCTTTAAAAATGTGAGACTTTGATATCATCACTGTTAGTAGGGCAGGAACAGAGACTGAGATAGATAAAAGAAGGGGAAAAGGGAAGTTTTCCACAAGCGCTAAGAATGTCATGACTGGATAGATGAGGTTTTCTGAAGACTGTTGTATTGGCATGGTAAAAGCTCTCTCTCTTTAAAGATAAATACAGTGAATTGATCTCTTTGGCTGTCCCTAAGTACATCGTCAATAACCACTCTGCAGAAAATTTGTCATTTTTGAGCAGTTTATTGGTAGATTTTCTTGACTTCTGCTGACATTTCCAGTATCTGCAGAGAATATCTGAACATTTAAATGACATCAGTCTGGACCTAGATCCTTAATGAAAGCATCCCATGTTCCCAACTGTGTGTCACCAACTTTTTATTCCTCTACACACACTGCCACACACACACACACACACACACAGGTGGACCAAATCACATCTACATCTGGAGGGGGCGTGGTCAGACAGCTGATGCAGGAGAGACAGAATGAGCCGCCCCCTACCCCTTCCAAGAGCTCTGACATTAAGGATGACGACCCCTCCATCATCCAGGCATCCACTAGTAAGTGATCTAAGAGTGACAGGGGGAAGGGTAGAGAATGGTTTCCTTTCAAGTCAAAAGTGAAATCAGGAATTTTTTATATTATCAGTAAATTTTGGTTTTCACATTTTCAATCCTTTTTTAAATGTAGATATCAATAATTCCTACATTCTTCCATACAAGTTGCATCATCATTCCATCCTGACTAGAAAGGAAATCCCACCTTAACCATTAACTCAATCTTTGGATCAGAATTACACAGTGCAGAAAGCATTTACATCATGCAAAACTCTGAATTACCAAATCTTTGGACAGAACAGCTAGTACAGGTTCTTCAAAATGTTACATAGATACATACCATACATAATTAATTTGTTTACAGCAGATATGTTCAGTTTTTGTATAAAATCTGTTTCAAACTTCATCAGGCTGCATGTGATATTGCCTAAATTCAAGCCCATTGTAGATGACTTTTAGAAAAGGCTAAGATTGTGAAGAATAAAGAATAGCAACAATATATATATTTTTTTTTTTGAAGTAAGGGAATTGGTTGTTGTTGTTGTTGTGTTTGTTTTCTTTTTTGGTGTACAGAGAGGGTAAGCAATAGGTGATGCAGGTCCAAATTTCAGGCTCGTTCCTTCTCTTTCACTTGGTGTTGATAGTACTGTAAAAGTGGACATCCATGTGTGAGTAATTTTTCATGCAAATGAATCTCACATGTTTCTAATTCCATGGAATCAGAGAGATACAATAATAACATATTGCAAGCAAAAATATTCACACTCTTTTTGTTTATCTTCACGCTAGTTTCATGTCGCTTAAAATATGCATAAATTTAGACTTTTACAGTAACACAGATTGAGCACATGATATTTCTGAAGAGTAACCATGAAAAAAAGAAAAAAAAAAACCTTGTCAACATAGAAAGGGCTTCTTTTGGAAACTTTATGTACAACTTCATTATTTTGGTGACAAGATGAGGTTTTCTTTGTGGTTTATTTGAAGGTAAAACCTTGGTGTCATCATCCGACGATGGGGAGCGGGAAGAAGAGGAGGAGGTATTGGCAAAGAAACTTGATAGTGATGATAATGAGGAGGAGGAGGAGGAGGTATGCTGTGCTTCTAACACTCATTACTACTAACTTTCCATCACTAACAAATCTATCTTCACATGCTTAGAACACATGACAATGGAAACTGAAAAAGATACAATTATGCCATGATTTTTGCAGGATGCAAATATGAACTTATGAAAATATCCAGAAATTTATCGTTGATCCCTTCTTGAAGGAGTTAACTTTGTAAAGTGACTTATATCCATAGTCGATGGATGGCACACAAGGTTTTAAACCATTTTACTATTACTTCACAGAACATCAAGTGAAACTGATAAAGTTGGTACAAAGACTGCAATACTGCAATAATAATTTTTGGAGACCTTTTAGGTTAAAATTAGATTCTCATAGGGGAAACTTGCAATTTTGAAGTCAGACTGTGGAGGGTAAGAGTTACAGAGATGGAAAAGTTTATTTACCATGGCTAGCTGTTGAATCAAATGCAGTCATAGCCCAATGCTCTGTCAAGTTTCCACGTAGTAGACTACAAGAAATCATATGGTGATGTTTCCTCTGGCATGTATGCGGGACATCATCTAGGTATGGAATTTTTCAGTTCAGTGGCCTTTCTATACGACCAATAAAAATAATAATTAGCACTCTGTGAGGACTTTCAAGATGTCTCAGACGAAAGTGGGATGAGGCATGTCAGCAGGATGTTTCATTATGGTGAAAAAAAAAACTAAACTATTTTTTTAAAAAGGCACTTATATTATGAAGCTCTTTGTCAGTCGTGAGTGCTTAATCTTGACATTCAAGAAAGGGATACCCCCATCCAGTTATTATGACAAGGTGGAAAAAAAAAAGGATGACAAGATCTTGAATGCCTCAGTGATTTAAATATGATATTAAGTTATACCTTGTTTTAGCAAGATGAAGTTTTGTCTACAGGGATCTGAATTTAGCTCTTCAAGTCCTGGGTATGGTAAAAAGCATTATTCCTACAATTTTTTGCATGAGAGAAGAATTTCTCTCTATGTTGACTTTGCTGTTTTGGTTTGCTTGCCACTAACTAACTCGGTTGGGTATTGGCTTTCTCTCAGCACTACTTGGATTAAATCATATTTCACAAGCAGATCTGGTATTCTTGTTTCAGTTTTATCTTCTTTGCCATCTAATCAGCACGTGTTTGCAAATATGATACATGCATTCATCGCAGATCATTTAACCCAAATCAAGCCAGTGTCAATCATTGCCAGAAATGTACTGATATGACTGTGCATAACTTATTGTTTTAGGCCTGTAGGGGCTAGGCTTTGTTTATTTTTTTTGACTTAACTGGGTATTGACAAGATCTGGATTAATCATGCAGGATTCAGTTTGGAAGCAGGCTTACTTGTCCATGAAATCATCCTAAATTTTGCTGTGATGGCAAGATAGATTTTGAATCATGAGATCAATATGTGGTATTTCACATCACATGTGATTTGTTTCCATCATCTTTGTGATGATGGAAATAAATAAACTAAACTATTGGAAATAAATAAACTAAACTATTTGTGATGATGGAAATAAATAAACTAAACTATTGGAAATAAATAAACTAAACTATTGAATTGAATTTGTCACCATCGAGAGGAGTCATTGCACAACAATTATTGACATTTCTATCCCTATGACTGTGTGCCCAACCCATCAGCACAATCACAAAACAGTGGCCTAATGGAAATGAAATTTTGTCATAGCACTGTAAAACCAGAAATTATTGTGTGCTTGAAATTTTCTTTAATTTTGCGAGGAGCCAAGATTCGTGAAAGTAGAATGTACATGAATGTTTTATTGTACACAATCCGGTACATTTAGTATACTCGTAAATATTTCATGGTTGGCAACATGTGAAAGTTTCTTGCTGCCAAAAAGGCCATAGGCTCCCACTTGCAAAGCTTTCATGTGGCAAATATTTCTGGTTTTACAGTTTTAAGAGCAACGTCTGTTCCCTTCTGTGCACTGAGTTGGATGAACAAAGAAATTATGATGTGTAAGGAAGCAACTACATACAAATGTATTTCTTCTTGTAAGTTCCAGTAAATATGTTATTGCAGAGTTGCTCTATCAGTACACTCAAATTCATCCACCCGCAGTGAACCTGTCATGCGTGCATATCATAAAATTTCCCTGACTACTTCTTTCTAATCTGTCTGTTTCTTCTTGGCGCCCGGCGATGGTCACATTCAGTGCTAGCAGTGCATTCTCATGGAGACATTCACTCTTTGAAATGTAAAGAAAAGAACGCAGTGAATAGTTGAACCCTTGCTCCCAAACTGTCTGTGCTATATACCATACTCAGTCGAGGGCTCAACCAGTTCTTTTTACTAAAGATAAAAAGATAAGATATTTACATGTTGGTACATTAGATTGTATCTGATCTATTTTTCCTGCTGACAATGAAAAAATAAAACAAAACAAAAAACAAAAAAGGAATTAAATATATTGATATATGTATTTTTAGACAAATATTGGATGACATAAACAAGAATTACTTATTTTTGAAGATAATTCAGTGTGTTCTTTGGTAACTCTTATCTTTTGTGATCTTCTGTTTATATATAGTGTGTAATATTTTATGCAGAGACCCTAGAGTAAGGAATTCTACATAAAACATGATTAGTATTCAAAACACCCTGCAGTACTGCTGCACCTTCAGCAGCCTTACCGTGCACAAAAGTCGCATTGCAGCTCTCTATGACAAAATCCTATGCAGGATATAGAATTATAGAGTGAACGTTTCTCATCTACCTCTCTCGCTCGCTCTCTCTCTCTGAAAAACAAAACATAATGTGTGTCTGAACAACCTCCCAGTGCAGCTCATAAGCACCCCATTAAATTAATGCAGCAAATGAAATGCAGCAGAATATTTTATTTCCCTGCATCGATAATTCATCACTTTCTCCTAAGCACCTCTACGCTGCGTTGAATAACTACCACCCCATCCCCAAATCAGTAAAGGCAAACATGCACGTATAGATTATAAGTTGTGACAATTTTTATGTTTTGTTTCCTAATACAAAAAAAAAAGAAAGAAAAAGAAGAAAAAAGCAAAAAATCTGAAGTTGAGTTTTTTGCTGTTCTAACAAGCCACCTGCTTTTATGACCTCACTCCTTCACAAGTGTTCAGTTTTGGAAGTTTGCTGTTCGGAAATTTGATTTCTTCTAATCATCTTGTTCAGAATGATGTTTGAAGCTGTGTGCAGCCTATTGCATTCAATTGCAGTGATTGGTTTCATGTGGCTAACAATTTAACAGGGTTTTTTTTCACACTCACAGGTGGTAATTAGTGATATCAGTGTATCAATGATGCAGGTACCTGCATTACAAGATTATACAATGTGCATAACTGTACAGTATTGACTGCAGGTATATGTCCAAGGCAATATGATTCTTTCTTTCTTTCTTTTTTTAATGGTCAAAGAATACCTCCCTTGACATCAGTCATACTATGTATTGGTTGTTGATAAAAAGACAGTGTGCTGAAAGAGTCGTGGTCACTCATAACACTTTGAATTTGCAGCATGGGATGATTAAATTGGAATTGTTTGAGTGTATCATGACAATGTAAAGACTCAGTCAAGCTGGATCTTAAGAGAGCACAGATTTGATGAATTGTAAACTTACTATTGCTAGAGGTCGTTCCCTGCCAGGCGTTCTGTGCGACCTTTGCAGGCAGTGGTAGGAAGATGACCAGTCTCTATAGCAAATTATCTTCAGACAAAGTGAATACAGAAGGTAATGCCAGAAGGTATATGTAATGAACATATTCCAAAGTTGGGAACAGTGCTTCTTCATGAGCTGGCATTGATATGGGCAAACTCAAAATGAATGAACTTCTGTCATGCTGTATGTATCTTACTGAGGTATTTGTTGCTGACAAAGTTTGAGAATATGGGAAGCATAAAAATGTTGAAGGATATGTACAAGATTATGGAATGAGGAGAATGCAGCAAGTGTAATACAATGTAACTTTATATATCAGTCCCAAAGTACCATTGTGTGACATACATGTATGATGTAATAGTATTGTGTACAAATGCTGAATGAATAGCTGGTTTTGTATGTAAAGTAAATGTTGGTGATGTTGAATTCTTACAATGAGCTACATGTATGTTTGGTAACTGGAGTTGTATTGTTACGGATGAATCCATAGAATCCAGACACAGAACTGGACGAGGAAGAGACTCTGACCAATGAGCTGGCAAAGTGCCAGGAGGAGGCCCTCGCTAGGGCCATCGCAGAGGAGGAGAACCTCAACAAGGAGATCCAGGAGGAAGAACTGACGGAGATCGTCGTGGAAACAGATGATGCTGAGAGTGACCTCGGGGTGAGATGCCTTCCCATGAATCTATTGCTGTCACTTTTTGTCTTTGCCATGTGATTTTGTGTTTGCGGTATTATTTTCAAGTCTGATGGGAATCTTTGTTGGAAAAGTCATTACTTCTTTATCATGTTAGAACCAGAAAGGCATCAAGCACTCTGAACTTGAAAGGAGTAATGCCATTGTGTTTTCCAAGTGTTTATCAGTACTGGTGAAATACGGCGAAGTGAAACATGGGATATCTTGTGTGGTGTTCTTTTTTTTTTTTTTTCAATGTAGTGAATTCACCAGGACAGTTCTTCAGTGTTGCCTATTTCAATTTTTCCTCCAACATCATCAGAAAATAGTTATTAATCATGGCAGCATTTGAAAGTTTTCCTGTACTTGACATACAGGTCACAATAGTAGAGTTAAAATTCACTCCTGTAATGTTATATTTTCATCATGAAACGATGTATGAATTAAACACACAGGAAGGCCAAAGAATGAATTAAAAATGTTTGACTGACTAGCAGGCTTCCATTATTTTTCACTAAATATCCTCTTTGTGTATGTCTCTGTCTTGAACCCAGAACACCATGAGCTCCTTAGACTGCTCCCAGAGGGCATCTGACTGGGCCGACATGGCCATAGATTTTGAGAAGCGAGAGAGCGAGGGGGCCTCGTGGTCTGAGCTAGTGGACCTTGAGGGCGTGGAAGCGGCCCGGACGCCGGGATATGCTCTGCACATGCATGAAAAGCTCTCCTCCCCTTCACGGAAAAGGTAGGTGTACCTGTCTTTTTAACCTGCCCACCACACATGGGGTGGCCTACATACATCAGGGCTGTTGAGTTCGTGTGGACCATTGGTTAAATGGGAGCCCCGCATTAACGGGAGACAAGCTCATTTCCTAACCCATCCTGATTAAGTGAGGGCAACTGTATAAAATACAGCATTTTTATGAGCATTGGGGTGAATGAAATGTGCCAAGTTGTCGATGAGATATTACATGCATGTAGGTTTTTTTTAGGAAATGACGCAAACTCAGCATGACAGCCAATTAGGGTAGGCTGCAGAGAGTGTCATTGGAAAAGGTCTAGGAGGAAACCAGTCAATACTTGGTACAGAATGACTCCAGTTCCATCCTGGTGTTGTTTTCTGTCTCGTCTGAACCTTGCAGGACCAGAGAGGAGTCTCAGAAGCGTCATGAGGAGCGTCAGACCAAAGCCCAGCACAAGAGGGAACGTCTGATGGATGCCAAGGCCCAGAGACTTAAGACACTCCATGAAAGGGTTGGTATCAGCTCCCCGGTCAACTCTTTCATTACCACTGACGGTTATATCAAGATGCCAGTGAGATTTGATATCAATGGTAGTGTATGTGGGAGGGCTATTGGCGCTGAAGACATTAATACTTTCCATTCCTGAACTTTAAAAGTTATACCCACAGTTCCTTTCACAACCTTTTTTTTTTTAAATTATACAGCTCTTCAACTTTGAGTGTTTCTTGTTATTACCATCCACAAGGATTTTTGTCCCCGCCGAACGAGTTCGAGCAGGGGACTATGAAACGGGCTCCGTACGTGTGTGTGTCCGTGTGTCCGTCCGTGCGTCCGTGTGTCCGTCCGTGCGTCCGTGTGTCCGTGCGTCCGTGTGTGATCAAAATGTTCAAAATGCTACTCCTTCGCCATTTCTAACCCGATTTTGATTCTGTTTGCTTTATATGATAGCACTACATAGGAGCTTTGAAACTTCTATACAGAATTTCAGTTGTGACCTTTGACCTTGACCTTTGACCTATATTGTACATTTTGCTTCAAAATGCTACTCCTTCGCCATTTGTAACCCGATTTCGATTCCGTTTGCTTTATATGATGGCACTAGGTGAGGGCTTCAAAACTTCTACCCAGAATTTTGACCTTTGACTTCTTTGACCTTTGACCTTGATTTTTGACCTATATTGTACTTTTTTGCTACAAAATGCTACTCCTTCGCCATTTGTAACCCGATTTCAATTCCGTTTGCTTCATGTGATGGCACTAGGTGAGGGCTTCAAAACTTCTACACGGAATTTTGACCTTTGACTTCTTTGACCTTTGACCTTGATTTTTGACCTATATTGTACTTTTTTGCTACCAAATGCTACTCCTTCGCCATTTGTAACCCGATTTCGATTCCGTTTGCTTTAAGTGATGGCACTAGGTGAGGGCTTCAAAACTTCTACACAGAATTTTGACCTTTGACTTCTTTGACCTTTGACCTTGATTTTTGACCTGTATTGTACATTTTGCTACCAAATGCTACTCCTTCGCCATTTCTAACCCGATTTCGATTCCGTTTGCTTTATGTGATGGCACTAGGTGAGGGCTTCAAAACTTCTACACAGAATTTTGACCTTTGACTTCTTTGACCTTTGACCTTGATTTTTTTACCTATATTGTACATTGGCTACAAAATGCTACTCCTTCGTCATTTCTAACCCGATTTCGATTCCGTTTGCTTTATGTGATGGCACTAGGTGAGGGCTTCAAAACTTCTACATAGAATTTTGACCCTTGACTTCTTTCACCTTTGACCTTGATCTTTTTACCTATATTGTACATTTTGCTACTAAATGCTACTTCCGGCGGGGACATATTTTACGCACCGCGTAATTTCTACTTTTCCTTGTGATTCTTTTGCTCATTATTTCAGCAACAGTATGAAGCATTTTCACAGTGTGCATGACTTTCATCTAGAAAAGGTGAGTGTATGTATACCTGCACCCACCTACACAAAATCATCCATATTAGAAAAAATATGAGGGACTTATAAATGATATTTGGAGACAAAAAGACAGAAGGACAGAGATGGTGGAAAGACTAAATGAACAAGAAAGAGAAAGAAAACTGAATAGACTTAAAGACAAAACAAGCAGTAAGACTGACTATAACCTCTCCTCTTGTGAAAACTCTTAAAATTCCCCAGATTGCGGAAGTCACCGACTGGAAGGAAGAACTGATCAGACAGAAGAAGAAGCTGTTGGAAGAGAAACAGAAGAAAGCAGAAGACAAGAGATTAATGCAGCTTCAAGCAGTCATCCGCAAAGCACAGGATGAAGAAGCAAAGGTGAACAACCTTTTTCTCTCCTTGGTCCCGTTGCATAAAACTTTTTTAGCAACCTTAAAAAATTCAGGTTGGGATTTGCCCAGCCTGAATTTTTTAAAGGTTGCTAATCTAAGAATGTAAAATCCGTTGCATAAAAACTCTGGTTGGGAGCTTCCAACCGGAATTTTGTGATTTCAACCGGAAAAAAATCCGCTTAAAGTTTTATGCAACGGGCCCCTTGTGTTAAGTTTAGTTCTGCACATAATCTAGAGACATGCTGTAAAACTAGATATTTTCATGTGGATTAAACTTTCTTGAATTTTGTAAGGAGCCAAGATTTGCGAAAGTAAAATGCATGCAAAAGCATTTGTCTACACAATATATTGAATTCCAGTGGCGGTTCACAAGAGTTTCATGCCACAAATGTTTCTGGATTTACAGTAGATGGATATGGAAGGTTATTTATGCTAGCAGAATTGCCTCATTGTTTCAGTAGATAGACTTCAAAATGAAGGGATATTTGTGTGTTTGTTAATTGAGCTGCTTAGATTTGTCCCTGTGCTTAATATTGTTCTTTTATCATAAATATATGGGCCAAAGATGAATATACCAAATGTGCTAGCAGGATTTCCATGATATTGCATTATGGAATCAGGCCTGGAAATGAAGGGATGTTCTTATTTCTGATGACATAATCGAACACAGTCAGAGGCCAGAAAGTTCTGACTGTAGCAGTCACGGTTACCAGTAAATGTTGCCAGACTCGTTTCTGTATTCACACCACCATGTTTTCTTGTTGTTGTTGTTGTTGTTGATGGTGTTCTTCATGCACATTGTAGTAGTTGTGACATTGAAAACTAAGTATTCTCACACCAGTATTCTCCCTGTGTACATCTCACTGTCTCCAGGCCAATGAGATAGCCTTCATCAACACTCTGGAGGCCCAGAACAAGAAGCATGACATCATGGCCAGACACCAGGGCCATGAGGCCCGTTACCATGACATCCTAGAGGAGAGGCAACGCAAGCATGAAGAGAAGGCAGCTAAGGAGGAGGCTGTACAGGTAGGCAAGGCTACACACTGGCACCGGTCCAACGGTCCAGGACCAGTGAAAATTGACTGTCGGACCAGTAACTTTTTCATGAATGGATGAGTAAAAAATGGAAAAACTGGGTACCTACTGGTCCGACACACAGGTTGGACCAGTAGAAAAAATGGGTTAGCGTGCAGCCCTGACTAGTAGGGTTGGGTTGGGATGGGATGGGGTGGGGTGGGGTGGAGTGGGGTTGGATCAGGAAGAAAACTCATTATGATGCCATTGATTGGCAGGCTAATTACAATATTATAATTTTCTTTATCTGTTGATATTCTTTTTTTCTCTCTCTCTGAGGACCTAAGACCTTTCCACATATTTCTATTCCTGATGTAGAAATTGCGATACAGTCCAAACTTGGTTATCCACCCATCACTTGCATACATGCATATTTACTGCATTGTGGTTAACTTGTGAAAAATTGTAAAAGGAATGTGCAAAAATGGTAGAGAGAATGTAAAACAATCATGATTCATCAATCAATATAAAATTAAAATTCATGATATCAGTGGATCTATCTTCCAGTATAATTTGTTTATTTTCTGTATGCAGAAACATCAGTCAATCTTTAATTTTTGTGATAGTTGGTATTCTTCAGTCTCTAGGGACTTGTACAAATTCTTTCTTTTCATTAACTTGATATTGTCTTGACTCTCCAGGAGCGAAGGAAGGCTCTGGAAGAGGAGAGGATAGCCAGGCTGGAGGCGATGAAGAAGTACAGACGTGAGCAGGAGGAGAAGATGAATGCCCTCAAGGACCAGCGAGAGAGGGCCAGGGAGTATGCCTTGAAGGAGAAAGCAAGGTACCTTATCAAACACAGGCTGACATCCCCCACTTAACGAGGAGGAGGGTTCATCTTAGTAGACTATCGTAAAACCTGGAATTTGGGGGCGAATTAAACTTTGTGAATTTCACGATAAGCCAGAATTCAGGAAAGTAAAATGAACACTGAAGATTTTGTCTACACGATGCAATGAATGCTAGTGGCAATTCGCGAAAGTGTCATGCCATGAACAAGGCTGTTGGCTCCAATTCGCCAAAGTTTTGTGCTGTGAATGTGTATGGTTTTACAGAAGATGCTCCCTAGAAATGTGGCCCATTGTGTTTTCTGCTGATATTATGATCTAGAAAGAAGTAAAGTTGTGCTGCTCCCTTTGGTGCATCTACCTTATTGTCAAGAGGTTGTCGAAGCTCCATGATAGTAGCTCAACACTGACAACATGGTTTGCAAGTGAGATGGGAGTTCATGCAGAGTTAGGACAACAAATTGGACCATGTTTGTAAACTGTAGGAAGAACATCCAAATATTTATATGTATATCACATGCTTCATGCGTTACTAAGTGGTTGTGCACTGTCACAGATGTCAACATATTTGGGTATATTGCCCAAGTCGGGGCCAAGAAGTTAGAACATGAGCCAATACTATGATATCTAACAAATTTTTTGCAAAGTGATATATGATATTTACAGTCATTATAAGTGTATATGTCCTCCATGTTGAAGGAGATGTAGCTGCTTGACTTAAAAGCATGTGCCTTCACTTCTTCTGATGTATAACCAAATTCTTTGCATCAGCACGAATGATTGGCCATAATACAAATACTGTGGTCATGTACTCTTCTTCCATTTTGGATTGTACATCTGAAAGCAGAAACTCTAAATAGCACTGGGCCCCGTTTTATCAAAAGATAAAATTAACGTTAAGTCAAGATAATCTATGATTAACCTCTCAAATCAACTCTAAGTCCTTTAATCAACGATTAACTTCCAAATCAACTTCAAGTCCGTTTTATCAGGAGACCCAGAGTTGAAATCAACTTTAAATTCCTCCCAAATCAACTTTAAGTTTTCTCAACCACTCCAAATCCATGATAACTTTATAGTTGATAAAATATCAACTTTAAGTAGAGACAGTCTAGGTAGACTCAATGGTAAGGCAATTTACAGAAGAAAGATGACTGTCACACTTTCCTAGTCTAGCTGGGGCCTTGCCACAAATGTTTGTCTGTTAACAGCTCACTTTCTCTTACATTTAATTACGTTTCTTTCATCTAGTTATGGTCTTTTCCTTGCATGGAATTCACGATCAGCACGCATTGCTTTCGCGACTGCTACACGCATACACCTAGACAACAGTCTCAATCCCTCCTTGCGCGCCCGGCGCCTCGACCTGCCTGCCCGCCCATCAAGCCATCGCCGGCAAGGGCAAGTAACTTAGCGCTGGAACCACATCTGTGTGCAATGCATATCTTGCCAAAGAATATGCGAGGAAACCAGTGATTTCTGACGTGCGTAGTCCTACGTAGAGCTAGTTCGTCAATAGATACTAATTAATAGTTTAGTAGGCCTATACAGAAAATAAAGAGTTTAATTCTATAGCTCCGAGTACGACAGTAAGATCTTTCTAACCAATAGGCCTAACACCCTGGCCTAAGTGACATTACAGCGGGTCGTTTGTACTTAACCGTACACTGTAGACTAGAGCGTCTAGGTCTAAAATTTCGACATGTAGGCTCGCGATCTATTCTTTACAAAGCAGATCCTACACGTAACATACAAGACTTGAAACAATGCTTACAAAACACAACCTTCACCTTGGACAGTCCCACTGGCACTGCAGAAAATCCTTTGTCATTGTCTGTGTCAGATTATCCATGTCAATGAATGCTAACGTTAGATCTAAGATCCTACGTAGTATAGTGTACAGGATCTTCACGGTACGCATATTTTCATTGAGCTCGAGATGTGCTAGATCTATCGACCTACTTTCATCAATACAACGCAAAACAACGGCATATTTTGCAGTTCTGTTGCAAACATACTTCTAATTCAGCGGCTGCTAATAGCGCTAATCATACTGCGGCGCACTAGCAGACTACGCTTCCGTGGCTGTGGCAAACAATCATGTACATTCGTGTTTTTGTTGTTTGTTTTGCTTTATGTATTGTATTGTTTTTAAGCAGACAGTACCAGAAACCAGCCTCGTCCTGTGTTTTTTGTTTTGACTAAATCAATAATTAAGTCATGGTGATCAGCTATAACTATAATCGACTACTAAGTCTCTTAGTAAAACGGAAACTTAAAGTTGATTGAAAGTTATAGCCAACTTTAAGTTGATCAAAGTTAGAGTTGATATCACAATCAACTCTAACTTTATCGTGATAAAACGGGGCCCTGGACTTACAACTGGGTTCTCATGATGAAACTTGGCTGTGGTGAATGATAATGACATACACTGTATGTTGGTATTGCTATATTACTCTTTTTGCTGTCATTATTTTGACAGGGAGCGAGAACAGCGCCTGTCAGCTCTCACCGCTGCACAGAGTGCCAAGGAGGAAGAAATACAGAAGAAGATACAGCAGAAGGTATGCACAAAGTGATATACTCAGCACTGGGGGCAATATACACAAACTGGTATATTCACCACCCGGGGCAATACACACACATTGGTATACTCACTACTCATTGCAGTAAACATAAGTTGATATACACACCACTCAGAATGTGCAATACACACAAACTGTTACACTCGCCATCTTAAAAGTGACTTACACTAATTTAGTATACTCAATATTTAGGGCAACATATGCAAAATGGTGTACTTACCATGTTGGGGGGGGGGGAGATATGCACAAATTGTTATGTCTGCTGCTTTGTGCATTATACGCAAATTGGTTGTTGTACTCACTGCTCAGGGCAGTCACACAAATCATACTCTTGCCACTCGATGTACAGTTTAATGTGGAGAGACAAGGCAAAAATAAAAACAAAACCTAGCTTCAATATTCTTCTGAATTGATCCAAACAATGAGGAAATAAATTTGACCTTGTCCAAATGCAAAGCATTGACTAGATATTGACCTTTCACCCCTTCTCCTCCTGGGAACAGCATGACGAGAGCATGAAGCGTCACAGCCAGCAGATCGAGCAGATCCAGAAGAAGGCCATCGAACTGAGCTCCTTCCGACACTATGGCACAAGTGACGCGGCACCGCGCCAGATGCCATACGAGAAGAAGAAGATGTGCAGCCTGTGTAAAGTGTTGGTGAGTGGACCCTGTCCAGCTTTCTTGAGTCTACAAGTCACATCCTCATTACATGCATGACCAAACAACAAGAATGATGATGATAATGCTTGCTTATCATTCTGTTATATTTTGGCATCTAAATTTGTAGTTTTATGAATACATTTGAGTAGTTTGATTTGAACTGTACAAACTTCATCCAGTTGGACTTGATTGCTCACTCTCAGACAATCCTCAGCAGTCATTTACAATGTGATGCTGCAGAAAGATTTTTTGGGGAAAATCTGTACATCATCCCATTCCATGTTAATAATCATTTGTGCCACTTTACTAGTGAGTTTGTATAAGGTACAAGATTACAGAACTGCCAATTCTTCCTGACTCTGCAGGAAGCTTCCTTAAAACTTAAGTATCTTTTCATGTGTAGATAAGAGAATATTAAATTTTCTCAGATTGGGAATGGATTTTGCCCGTGAGAAAGCATCTCCCTGATTGCTCTTTGAAATCTCCCTGATTTGGACTGATGAATGTTGGCAGTCCTGTGAATATGTGCTTCTTTTTCCTGTTTCCGTGGCAATCACAGATCCCATCGGAGGTCTACCTCCTCAGCCATCTGAGAGGCAAGAAGCACCGTGAGAGGGTGACTGAGAACCACAACGGATCCAACCTCTCAGAGGAAGACATGGTAAAAGCCTGGCACCCAGAACTTTGCTTAAACAAAACCTACAGTTAATGCTTCTGACCTCTTGCTATTTCTTATTTGTAGTCGCATTGTATAGAGGCCGTCACATCTGAACTATTCTCTTAGTCCCATCAATGCATATTTACATCTGTGGAAAAGAAAAGTATGGACACGCAGTAACTGGGAACACGTAAAAGGGAAGGGAATATTTCTATACGTCCTTGGAGGTTTTCAATTTGATAAAACCATACTCATTATTTTTCTCAGTCTAGTCATCCTATTGTACTGACAATTCATATATGAGAAGCAAACTTTTGTCCAGAGTCAAATAAACTGAGCTGATTTTAGCATTCAGACACCTCTTTATTTCTTTCTTTCCCTAAAAGAGGAAGATTATTTCCAAGTACAATGCCAAATTGAATTTCTACTAATGGAATCTGTCTAGTTGAAACTTTTCCTAACTCATATTGTCAGTCTGCCAGGAGTCTCTTATTCCTGTGCGTACATTTCGAGACCCCTGTATCAGAAAGGGTTCAAAGGTCACTTTATTCTGTGATCAAAGCTTTTTCTCAGACATGCAGTTTTAGCTGTTCTTGTCTTGTGAAAGTCAAGACATTTCAAGTTCATTGTGAAACTAAGTTGTAAAATTGAATGCCAACTTTCAATGCAACCAATTGTCAATCACTGATGATGCAGTCATTGTAACAAAACTTTGAAAGGAGTCTTGGGAACTTGTATAGAACTACTTTAAATCCTGGAAGGTGTGATTATAACAGGTATCATATTGAGTGTTTTATGCAACAAGCCTCAATGAATATGTAATAAGAAGTTTTTGGTTAAAAAAATAGCACTCTGACCTTTGAACCCTGCTTGTGTTTCCCCCTCCTGTAGGAGACACTGTCCCTGAAGCTGGTGGTGGATGCCCCAGGAGACCAGCCACACCCAGAGCTGGTGGCTGAGCGGGAGCGCACCAAGGCCAGCCGGAAGAGGGCCAGGAAGCTACGGCAACGGATGGCCAGTAAGGGCAAGGAGTACGAGAACAACTTGCCCTCCAAGACCCAGGGCCAGGACTCGCATCACAAGGCCAAGTGAGTCTCAGAGAGCACCCTAGTCTACATTCTCATCAGGGGGGTGTTTCATAAAGCCGTTCGTAAAGTTACGAAGGACTGATGATCAGTGCTTGTGCTGAATTATTGAAATTCTGATAAGTCTAGCACATCAGAACTGATAACCAGTTGCTTGTAACCCGTTCGTAACTTTACGAACAGCTTTATGAAACAGGACCCTGATCTGTCAGATCATCATGATCATCTAAGTATCATCAACATACTAAGGTGCAGTTAGAACCCGCAACGTCCTGAATGCTAAATAGACATCATATCCATCAATGGCTATTGGGTGGAATCTCGATAGTCCAGGGGATATGACGCCTGTCTTACAATCAGGAGGTTGTAGGTTCAAATCCCAACTGAGTATGATTGTCCATGATTTTTTACCATGGCTATTACTCATAGCGAGTGTTTGGTGTTTATTTACTTTGATTAAGGGCAGATTGTAAATAGTTGCAATAACAACAGTTTTTGTTCTCCATCTTAGACTTCAGAAGCTGCTGAAAGACATGAACAAGTATCTGCAAGCATCCGACTCCTCTGGACCATGGGAGCAGAGCAAAGTATCGGCGCTGGACCGTGCACTTGGGGAGGTCAACCGAATACTGGACAAAAAGGTACGCGTTTTGCTGGTATCAACTTTCTTTCATGGGCCACGATTATGTAGGAACTGTATATTCATGAATGTTTCATCTCTGTCTTTTCAGTCTTCCAAATGAAAGTCAATCATATCGTGGCTTTAACAAGCTGTTGTAGAAGAACCTTGTAGATGTAGATGCCATAGCTCTCCTTCCTCTTCCTACACCTCTTCTTGTCGGCATTGGGCCAGGGAGCCTTGGCAGCTTTCTTTTTTCAATAGTATCATCAGAATAGATACCTTTATTGGTGCTAATGTATTAAAAACAAAAGGAAATTGTTTGGAGCTACCTATAAAGTTTTAGTCTTTCCATACTGTTTTGGCCAGTGTCACTGTACCACAATTTTGGGAGAAATGAGTCACAAGTGATCGTGTGGTAGACTTGTGCAATCTTCTTGCCGTTACTGAAGCGGGAACCCATAGTCTCTAGTCCCACACTTTGACATGGAACACAAAGTCTCATGTGTATTTTTAGATTGTTTTCTGTGCAGACTCCTCACATAAAAAAGTGGTATGATATGCCAACAATGCACAGGAGAGAGTGTGTTAGTGGAAGTGCAGTGCATTCGAGAGTACATTGGTGTAAGTGTGTGATATGTTGCATGATATTGTGAATACCTGAGAGTGACCTGCATCTCCACTAATGTCACAAACTTAATCCTGTGCATTATTTGTTTTATTAAATGGGTTTATAAACTATTTTTTGTATCTGGTGGTAAAACTTTGTATTGCAATACAATGGGGCAGCCCTTTGAATGGCCATGGTTACGGTGGTATGAAACAAGGCAGTTTGGGTTTTAGCCGTACACAGAGCAATTGCTAATCTGCCACAGGATAACAAGCAGTGCATGTTAACAAAAAAATAGAGGGCACACATACAACTCACTTCGGCGGTACTGATGGGCTACATTCTTGAACCCATTTTATAAAATAATGTCATTGATAAGAGTATGTGTCATCCCATAGTGACTTACCACTAGATGATTTATTCTGGCCTCTGTATACTTTCATTGCAGGAGCCATCGGACCAAATCATGTTCAGGGCTCATGGTGGTCTGTCTGTCCTGACAAGGATACTGATGCTGATAGACAGTGCTTCCTCTGACAGACCGGCAGTGGTTCCCAAGAAGTGAGTTCCCAATCTAGTACCAATTTTTTCATGATTTTCTTGTCCAGGTTAATTTCCACCTTGTTTCCTTTCATTCTCCTCTCATTCAATGTGCTTTGTCCTCTTTCTCTATCTCTTGTTCTATTGACTTTATGGAATTGTGACATACATCCATCTTTTGCAGCTCAAGCTGTTAAACACATACACATATGCAAATTGTGTCATGACACTAGTACTGAAACCTGACTAACACTGAATCTCTTTCTATGCAGGACGCTGTGCTCGGCTGCTGAGGTGTTCCGGCTTGCCTGCCGCAACAACTATGACAACTGCCAGTATGCCATGTACAGCGGCAAGATGGCGCCCCTCATAGACCTCCTCATGCACCAGCTATCCGTAAGTCTCAGTTTACCATCCACCATAGTACCATCATATTAATCATGTCTAGATTTGCTTAAAAGCTTGATCAGAAATTTGCTGTTGTCTTCTTTAACCCTTGCTCTGCTTTATTGGCCGATTGGCAGGCACGATAGAGTAACTTCATTGCTGATTGGTATTTAGATGTCTGGAATCTAGTTGTCAGTGAATTAAGATTACACAATCTCCCTAATCCCAATTGTGCTACCATGGCCTTCCTAATGGACTGAGGCACATTGCTAAACCTGAGTGGTTTGCTAATACTTGGGATGGATTCCCTAATGCTGAGGGAAAAAAACCCCACAACAACAACAACAAAAACCCTTGGCTTTTTAAGCTGATCAGCTTGGTACATGAAGGGTTAATAAGTCTTTGACATTTTGAGAAAGATTCAAAGCACAAGTGGACCTTTTCACAAACTAATGGCATAGCCATATCTTTGTGGTACCGGTTAGTTGTATATTGTATATTTCGTATGATTCTGAAATTTCATATAAATTTAAGACAAATGTGTGGCGCTCCGACAAAATGAGTCATAAGTTGCACGGGGACTTTTCCCGTAATGAGCCGAAAATGAAGGGGAAGGACTGCCCGGGTCGAAATTTTTTTATGACGGATTTTGATTCCTTGACGTTTTATATATTTGTACAGAAAATTTCAGCGTGTAAAAATGAGGACAAGGGTCCCAAATCACAGTTTTTCTGCGACAATTCTTTTCGGTTTCATTTTTTTCGAATGCTCGCCTTTGCGTTGCGTTTCGCACCTATTGTTCTTGCCCGATTGAAACTCCGCCTCAGTTGCTAGGGCGTATGCTAATGAAGCATTGCTCTTGACCCCATTGAAGACAAAACAAAGCATGGTGCGCGCGGCGGCGTCGGCGGCTGCGATTGCTTAATTACGTAATAACAGTGAGCTGACCAAGGCTATCGATTGCATGACCAGCGAGTTGCGTTTGATACATGCACCACATTTCATGAAGTGGTGATTGATGTGACGCACAAATGGCGCTGAAAAAAAAAATAATTCCAACGAATGATCACGAACAATTTATGATACTTTATCAATGAGCTAATACATGATCACATATCGAACTTGAAACCTCTCTATGTGTGTGTGTACTTTTACAACTTTTATTGGCCTCATTAATGAATTCATTCAAATAATTATAACTTGCGTTCCCTGGTATGTGACTTGCTGTTTAAAGTTCATCTTTGGAGATATAGCATGGCTAAGTTGTCAATTATTCTCGTCTTTATAAAGTCGACAATTCGTATGATAATTTAAGCCAAATGTATGTAATGCGTAATTTTATTTCCCCGGTTAATAAAACTTATTGCCCTATTTTCTTATGATGGTTTGGACCGCGACGACATGGAGAGAAATCGGACGACAAACATTATCAGTGCCCAAATAGCTCGTGTTCCCTTTGGAGGATATTCTGACTCTTGTCATTTGTGTATTTTTTAGAAGTAGGACCTATTTGAGAAAGTGACAGAAAGCTGTGTCGCTACTCAAAAGTGTGTTTCTTTATTTTTCTAAAATCAGAATGTGTGTAATGATAGCTGTTTGTCGTGTCTTACGTGTAGCTGACATGTGAGAGGTCAAGTCTGCAAAGAATTTGGCTAACAGCTTTGCGAAGTAGCAGCGCTAATTGCCTATTGAATTGTGTATTCTGAGGAATTCCGAATGAAAGAACTCGGACGACACTGTTCACGCCTTGCATCCGAGTAAACCCCGCATCAACGAAGCCTTGAACAATGAAAGGTAAACTTCCTGCTATCAAAGGGTGGATAATCACGCAACCAGTATTCTTTTTTCGTCATTGATAGCAGAATTAGTGACGTAATGGAGCGACAGTGTTGGAGGATCGGCATTATGTCTGCTAATTTGTAAAAGATTTTTTTCAGTCCCCTTTTGTGTTCAGAACCACAGCCAGGGACGCTAACTTACTTTATCTCCTACAAGCTATCGTTACTATCTTAAAACGTGAATTTTATGAAAGGTTAAAGGGATCGCGGAATCAGTTCTTCTGCGTGACACAAGGCTTTTATAATAGCATACCAAGTTTAAATCGTTTACCTGTATAGAAAGGGCGGGAATACACACTTATCGCAATCATTCGGATTTGAGAGTGATACACTCTACTATTTTTCTTCATCTTTCCCCTGACATAGACCATGATAATTCAAAACAAACAAGCAAACAAACAAACAAACAAGCAGTTGCATTATATCAGAACGTACAGAATTATTGTAGTTCATGTATAGGTCATCTCTTGATGTATAGTAGTCATTTGTTGTCGTTTTTATAGCGTGTCCTAATAAATGCCTATAGCGAAAACCCAACACAACTTTTATCAAGGAGGGAAGGGAACTTAAACTTAAATATAACATAGTTTATAGAAATCAGACATGTAAATAAGGCAATCATATACATCCGCATGGCCGATTGTAATCTCATACTTTGACTATTAAACATGATCGCCTGCATTTACGTGTTTTTTCTAATTTGTTGAACTCTGCCTCATTTTCTCTCTCTTTTTTTTTTAAAGAATTGCTCGCAACATTTCAAAATCGTAACACAGTCCGCTTTCCCACAATATAATGTTCCATTTGATTCGTCACTTATTGTTGGTCGGGTGACGCCAAATGTTGGAAACTCGAGCGATGATACATGGCATTTTGTTTGTTGGTTTTCGTCTCATCGCTCAACAGAATTTTGACTACGATTACAAAGGTATCATCTACGAGACTTATCTGATGGTTTTTAATACAGAAATGATCATCAATCAGCAAAGATTAGTCAACAAATCATGAATTCACTTTACCCATCATGTCTATACATCGAACTACGACATTGTTGGGGTAACCACGCATTTTTATTCTCATAGTTCAAACTAATTCTTGGCATAATCCAAACAAATAACAGATGGCCATAGTCAAAACATTTTACAAGGATTGCATACGGTAATCTTTATTGGGCTAAACAAGTTTTCTAGAGCTATCAGTTCCCCCTATGACGATGATTTCGTTTGCGTTTCGAACTTGTACCGAACTACCGTTTCAAAACAGCTACCTTTATAGTTCGATTAATGAACCCGTCTTTTGAATTCATAACCAACATTCGTAATCGTAACCATACAGTACCATAATACTGTCAATAACAGTTGGAAAATGCAAATGCTATAATGATAGCGTGAAATAAATGAGTAACCATTATCTTCATACATTCTAATTCCTAAGTGATGTCGCTACGATAATGACACATGGTTTGACTACTGCTTCAAGCAAATAATAAAAGTAAAAAGGAAAGGGATATACTTTTAATGATAATACCACCCCGTACAATGGATTCCACTGTATTTGGTAACATTTGGTTTCGTTTCTGTGCGCTTTACGTACGGAAAATAAAAGGCAGATTGATTCCATTAACATGCTAACACACAACGCATTCAAAATGTTTTTTTGAAATACACCGTGTTCAATATAATGTTTTAGTATACGGTTTGAAAATTTGAATTTGCGAGTCCTTTTTAAAGTTATAACCAGTGTTATTACATTATCAAGCAAAAATTAAAGTATATCGGGATTCGGATTTGCTCAGAAGACTAAAAATGCCTTGTATGGCAATGGTTGGAAACAAAGACAATCCGCTTCAATAGTGTAATTCTGTTTTCATAAACTGAAAGAGAAACGCAAAGAAGTCAACTTTTTAACATCATTTAGCTTTCTCACCTATTGAACTTGATTTGATCTGCCATGCATGATATCGCTGAGGGTTCTATTAATTCTATCAAATTATTTGTTTGGCGTGCTTGTTTTTTTTTTTATGCGGACTATTACAGGTAGGTATGGACGTGTGTATCTGATTCTGACCACGAAAATATGGCGACTGTTTAAATGCAGAGTATGTACTGGAAAACTAGTGTCTCCTGTCAGTATAGACAAACTAATTCCTATAGTCTATCCCCGCTTGAAATGGAAATGAAATATAAAAAAAAAACGAAGTTCGACTTTCAGCAGATTTCAACCGTTTTGTATAGTGCCCGATACATTATAATGGACACAATTCTTTAGCGCATAAGCAATCACACAACTTTCAGGAATAAATGTACTGTGTGTCTTAATGATTGTATCTCATGAAAAAAAAAAAAAAAACTCGTCTCCTTGCCTGAATTTTAGCTGCTTCCTTTTCAAGCTTGCGGGAAAGAAATAGCTCAACATCAATCGCAATCATAAGGAGAGTTACATCCTTAAAAAGAAACACAGGAGTACTGAGACATGCACACTACTAAATAAAAACGGGCCTTTTATCACTATTGACAACGCATGACATTGAATTGTCTGTTTGTTTGTTTGTTTTTTTTTGGGGGGGGGGGATTCAATTGATTATTCTGAAGGTTCGTTAATCACACAATGAAATATGGTTCGCTATTAGCTTAGGTTCGTTAAAAAAACAACAACAAACAAACACACACACATTAAATGCGGTTCCTTTTCCGGTGTTTCCTTTAGCCGAAAGTAATCAAGCAATCATTTATTTTAGTAAGGTTTGTGAATACAAAACGAAATGAGTAAGGCCTCCGTAAAGTATTAATTCAGAATATATGTCAGTATAATTATCTATACTCAACTTCACAAATGCAGAAAGGTTGTAACTGTAAATGTGAGGGGGAAAAAAAAACTTAAGCTACAAGTTAACGCTTCTTTATATGCTATGGTATTACAAAAGTGACCGAGAATAAGAAGTATATTCATGATACAGTCATTATTATAAACCCAACGTGAAGCTGTTCAGGCCTACATCAACCTTTGCTTCTGATACGTATAGTATGTGCAGCATTGGCAAGCTTGATAAGCGATAATTACTGAGGACGCAACGCCTATAAAGGAAATGTGCCTAATATGGCGGGAATTCAGAATGTTACGGAGGTATACAGCTGCAGCAGAACAGACGCGAAAGCAGTCTGATGTTCTGCAACATTACGACCATGTGCGTAATTTGAGGGTTTTTAGTACACGCAAAGAATACGATTTCAAAAGACGACTATCGTTAATTAACTTCATTTTGAACCCCCGCCTACAATGGGTTCTCAGGTTCTATCTAGGTATTGGTACTTGCTAAACGCATCCTCTTTAGTTTCCATTGACAACAACTACATGGGAGGAGAATGGAAGCGATCAACGCCCTCGCTAAAAGACGCTTCTCGTAAGACGCATTGCGTGCCCGCCTACAACAGGTTCTCAGGTTCGATTTAGGTATTGGTACATTGTACTTGCTAAACGCATCCTGTATAGTTTCCATTGACAACAACATGGGAGGAGAATGGAAGTGATCAACGCTCTCGCTATAGATGCTTTTCGTAATATGCATTGCCTGCCTTTTTCTTTCTACTGTTTCCTATTGTTTGTGAGTTAAAAACTTGGGGCAAACTACACCGCAGCCGACACACAACGCGTACCGACTCATTCATGCGGCGGCAGCGACACGGACACAAACGCCCCGGAGTTAACATTCGGACTACCGTATTGGTCAGAATCGTTAATGATAGACCTGTCCTGCGATTGGTTAATTATATTACACACCCAAGCTATCGCCTTATATGGTTGTGCGTGCGATGGAGCGTAAACGCCGTCGCTAAGCAGGACTGTTGTATTGTTTCGTCCCGTGAAAGAAACAGGTTGTGAGCTTGAACATAACCTGAACTTTGAGAGCGATTTTCTCCGTTATTTAGAAAATGGACTGACATCATAAGTGTAGTTAATATTCGTTTTTATGATCTATAGGGATGTCGAAATGAGTTGTATTACATATCAGTGTAAAGCTTAGAGTCTGTAGAATTCACATATAGGCATAACTACGATTTCATTTTTTGCAACTTTTGACTCATTCCGACGGAGCGCCACACAAATAGAAAATGAGTGTAGTATTTCACAAATTGGACTTGTAATGCAATTTGGCAAGTGTTTGAATAATTCATGATTCAGAACCACAGTAATAGATTTAGGAATAAGAATGATCCCTTTGCAGAAGTATAATATATGTGGCTTATATATGTTTTCTGTCTCCCCCCCCCCCCCATATCAGATTCTAATACCAGAGACAGAGGATGGTCTGCATGGTCATCCCTGGGGACTGGACTCCCTCAAGCCACCCTATGACGTGGTGGCCGGCAGTCTCATGCTCCTCTTGACCAGTCTCCTTAACGTCCTGGTCAAGCACCGACCGCAGTCCCCGTCCACGCCGGACGGCAAGCTGCCCTCCTCGGCCAAGAAGAAGCAGAAGGAGACGTTTGACCAGTGGGGCATGGACATTGTCAGGTCAGTGTCCAGTCTGTGGCGTAGATGGCAGTGACCCCCGTTGCCAGAGCATCCGTGTGGGGGTTGGGGTGGTTTTGTTGCTGCAGCAAAGCAAACATGTTTCGATGTTGTTTTTGTCATTCTCTTATATGTGTTTCATATTTCATCTTTCAGTTTTTTAACTCCTTTGTGTTACAATATCTAGTAACTCACAGTAAGGTAATATATGGCTTTAGTCATCCCTCATGACAGGTGCCAAATCTCTACGATTCTTGAGAGAGCTTCCTTGAATCTTCATTATCTCGTATATTTAAATATGAGAATATGAAATTGTCTCTGATTAAGGATTTATTTTTGCACATTGAGATGCATGTAACACACCAGCATCTCCTGATTTTGATGTGCTGATGTTGGCAGCTCTGTAAGAGTTAGGACGGTCAGTGTCCTAGTTTGATATCTAAAGTCCTTCCTGACCTTGCACAAATTCTACTTAGATCTTCAGTCAGATATCAAGTTATCAAGTTACACCCTTGCCATTACTAATCCTTTGTTTGTTGCTGTTGTTGTTGCAGCTACCTGGTAAGCTGTGGAGTGTTGGACAAGCTGACGGTATACTTCAGCAATGTGCGGGACCCCATAGACGAGGAGCCCCATATAGCTGAGTTCCTGCAGCATGCCCTTGGGCTGCTGGGTGCCATGACAAGATTCATCTCCACTGCCTCAAACAGGTGAGTTTGTGACGATGCTTAGCAATTGATTATTTACATGTATGCTAGACTTTGTCAAGGGATTTTCGCATGGTTTTGATGATGCTGACTTGTGGCAATTTGCTAATGATACTAGAATTTAACAGTGGGCAATGCTAGGAATTTAAAGGAAACAAAAATATTGGCATGTTTGTATTTTAGTGCTGGTAAAACAGAATTTGCAATATGTGAAATTTCCACACTGCAAAATTGTTGAAAGATGCTGCAAGTAGTTGCTGAAAGGATTTGGTATTCATGATTTTGTTAACAGGAAACAGACCCAGGATTCGAAAGGGGGCTGTTGCATAGGCCATTGCTTACACAGCTGCCATGTTTTGATGTTTGAATAAAACTAATATGTATGTTGAGTATGTTGAAAATGGTTGAAATGCACTGTGATGCCAATCTCACTTCGTTTCTTGCTACGGCTGTTATTCCTGGCTGGTTCCATTTACTACATACAGATCCTTCCAAAGGAAAGTTTGTTTGCTGGCTAGCTGTGTAAACTTGTGTATAAATATGTGATCTACTTTTATTTACAGTTAACTAAATCTACATTGTTGATCTTTGTAATGAAGATGGCTGCAATTATCATGCCATCCAATGGCACCCTTTTGAATCTGTGGTCTGTGTACCTTTAATGTTGACAAAATTTTGCTCCTGGAGGAATATTTTGCCCCATCCTTGTTGCTTCCCCACCCCACGAATCAAGAAAGACATCATGATTGAGTTGTTTATTTCTTTGTTTGTTTATTTGTTTGACTCCAGAACTGCTGCGGGCATCTTTACACCCAAGAAGGATGACACTACCCAGCTAGTGGCCACCTTCCAGGTGACCGGTCTGGGGGGCATCGTCTCCCTCCTGTATGGCATCCTGCTCCATGGTGGGGCCCCTGCCCGGGACAGCACCATGACCCCACCAGAGATCCCTGAACACACCCTCAGCGTAGTCAACGCTGGGATCAAGATGCTCAGCAGCATTGCCACATTGGACCTGAATGTCTTGCAGGTGAGAAGCAGTGCTGCCGGAAAAGGAAAAATACTATGCTTTGAGATTACCCATCTATGGACCACCATTCCAAAATCTTTTTATCAAATTTTGATATTTGAATGTTGAGGAATGTATGAAGCAGTAAGCATAGATAGCTCAATATCAAAGAGAGGGTGTATTCATGCAAATCTTTTGCACATTCTCTTTGCTGGTCCTCATCAAATAATGGCTCTTCATTTTGTGTACAGACTGCCCTGGGTGCTGAGGGGACATCGCTGGAGTTCAGACACATCGCCACCTATCTGATGTGGTACTGCAGTCATTTCACGGCCTGCGAAGACCTGCTCCATGAGGTCATTCTCATTGTAGGCTACTTCACTGTACTCAGCAACGACAACCAGGTAACGGCAGAAAATATAGTACCATATTTGGTACCCTGGTCTACCAACTAAAAATTCACCATTTTTGTTCAGTTTGCATTATTGTTATTATTTTTTCTTAGCGCTGTGCCCTGGTTGCCCAAAACTGTGTGAATCTTTTTTTTTTTTGTGCTTTATCCATAAAGATTTTGTTGTGTTATTAGGGAGCTTTAGATTTTCACGATGGGGACGTTCAAAGGGAAAAAAAAGCCTTTCTGAACATGCGCAGAATCACATATCAAAATCGATCTATTTATAGCTCCCGTTGTCTGAGTTTTCACTACGCGTTCTGGGGTATTTTTACATCCGTTCAATTCACGACGTAGAGAACTACTTCATGTACTGATCATATGGAGGCGCCATTTTATTTTTCATAGGTTGCATCTCAGTGTAATCTAAAGCTACTTTTCAACATGGTGCAGGGAAGAGGAGAACATCCAGCTCAAGCGTTGTCTCAAAACATCCGCACCACTAATCTAAAACTCCCTTATTATCTTAACACAACACAACAGTAAATTAATGCGAATACATCAAGTAAATCCTGTAGATGCATCATTAATGTTTCTTTTATTCCCCCCCCCCCCAGGTTCTCGTACAGACGGGCAACACTCCAACCCTCCTCCAGCAGCTGTGCAGCCTTCCCTTCCAGTACTTCAGTGACCCCCGGCTGGTCAACGTCCTCTACCCAACCCTCATCTCCTGTTGCTATGACAACATGGAGAACAAGAAGATCCTACAACAGGAGATGAGCTGCTCCCTGCTTGTTGTGTTCCTGGAGGTAAGCTCATGTTTATTTCATGCCTGTTTCTTGGGATTAGCTCCCCAGTAATTTCAAATCCTGCATGTTTTAGGTAAAATATCCTCTTACCGTCACATCTTCACATCTTCTTCGCTTCTCTCTCTCTTATCTCCATGATTATCCAACTTTTTCCTTCTCTCTCTTCTCCCTCCTTTCTGGTTTATCTTTCTCCTCCCAACGACTTCCAAATCCTTTACCTGATTGTCACTCCATTCTTCCTTACAACTGTCCCTGTCTCCTATTCTCCCATCTCCATTAGTGCCACCTCAACTTCCAGCTCACCACTGCCCTTTGACTGTCACCATTTACCTTCCTTACACTCTCTGTATATCGCTTCCTTCCTGCACTTTCTTCTTTCTAGGGTCCTCTTTTGCCAAACAACATTCCTTTTGAGGACTACACACACATGGTGTTACTCCAAACCTCTCTTCCTCATTTACATAACCATGCAACCTTTCCAAAAACACATAATTTCCTCATACTCTTTAAGCATTTGGTATGGATACAGTATAAGCACTTGGGATGCAGTAGGAACATGTGACACTTACTGACAGTACCATCATTGTAGAATGCATTCAATGCATACAAATTCTCCTAGACCCATGAAGAGTGCATTCTTTCATCACATATCTGTTGTTTGCTAATACCAGTTTACTCACTTTTCAGTTAAATTTGTTTACCCTTCCTTTCTTTGTTATTTCAGTAGCTCATGGGGTGGGTTGGGTGTCAGAATTGGTTAAGTTACTGTTGTTTATCAGTAAATTTTAAAATGCATCACCAAGTGTTTCAAGATATCAGAGAAGAAAGCTTGCAGAATGCAGCTCTGTTTGTTTTAGTGATTTCTATATAAAAAAATTCTGTTTCAACATCTCTTTTCTAACAGGAGCGTCAAGGGGACCAAGAAAGAAGGAAACTGGTACCGACGGCAGCCAAAGCGAGAGGTAAGACTTCCTCCAACAAACTTTTCAGTTCGATGTTTCCACAATCATTTGAGTCTTGCGTCATGTTATTAGCAAGCTTTTGATGTCGGGAGGGTAGGCAAGAAGAGGACAGGAGGCAGAGCGTAAAATTGTTTTGTGCATACGTGAAACCGAACATCTCTCCATCCTGCTGGTTTTCGGGATGTTTCTCGGTGGAAATAATACTCGATCTGTTGACCTGTTCCATACTGAATTCTGAAATCCCCATAGACTTAATACACAGGCCACCAGGTTCACAAATGGAACAAGTTAACAGGATGGGTGGCTGGCCACTGCATGTGTGAGTACAACATGCACCTGTGTGGCAGCTTACACAAGTACAGTGGATGCAAGCATGCCCATCCACGGAAATCTAAACAGCGAGCAAATCTGGAGAGAGCAAGATAGTCACTGTTGGTCAACTCACCATCCTGTGTGCCTTACCATCCCAAATCAAAGGCTCCTTTACAGCTCCAAGATCCACCAGAATTTACATCATGCTTAATAACACAAACCCCAGCATCCAGTATGTGGCCAGTTAACTGAGGGCATGCTTAGCAGTTTACTGGGATGATTTGCAAAGTTGATCTAATTTATCAAGTGGCAGTAATTGCAGTGTGAGCTAAAAGAGTAGTGATTTACTGGGGGAGTGAAAGAAAAGGGACGCTAAATTTTTTTCATCAGATACTTCTTGCCCCCAGTAACCATGTTTGATGCTCATCAAGAGGTTGTTGTCAGTTGATGTTTCATAGCAGGTTGAATTTTTAACCCTTTTTGTGCTGGGGACTTCTAACAGTGTGCGCAGTGCCAATCGGCACTCAAAACACCTAAATGGTTAAAGTGTTTTGTAATGCATTCTAAGCTATCTTATTTTATTTTATCTTATTTGAAGCAGTTATAGTGGTAGTGTTGAAGAAGGAAAAAACAGTAAATTTCAAGTTTGATGTGTAATATATTTCACATGACTCATGAGTGAGTCATTATGACGCTTGGGAGAGTGTTTAATCACATTGGCTAGGTCTATGCCAGCTGGGTAAGAATACACTAGGCAATTACTTAATGTAGTGACTGTTGATATATGCTGTGCCTCAACCTGCACTCATATGTTTGTATGTCTTGTCTTGTGATATACAGCCGAGCATGGTGCTAGTGTGACAGAGCCAAGCAATTCAGACATAGGTAGAGTGTGGAGTTTTGCTTGAAGTGCACTCACACTAACTACAGTTCTCGAGTTGACACTAGAACATTCCTTTTCTCTTTGTTCGCTCACTTTTTTTCTTGCCATTAACCCCACTGTGTTCCACCTCTTAGGGAGTCACCACTTTGCATCAATTTCAGCCCTGCTTGCAACTAAGTTTCATTTTATAAAGCAATAAATCATAAACTTCTGAAATTTTAAAGAAGTGTTAAGGCTACAAGGTTATTATTTTTCATTCCTGAAGTTACTATGGCAGCACATATAGCTGTTTGCATTTTGTTTCTCTGTTTTAAGTTATAACATCCAAAATACTGAGAAAAAAATAAGCCAAGGAAACATTCCAAAGAGAAATAGAGGAAAGTAGATTGAGATAAAGAGATTGAAAAAGAGACAGCATTAGGGGACAATAGAGGATCAGATATACATGCTTTTACAACATGGTTCTAAAGTTAGTATGAAGACCCTAAGTGACATACTGAATTAAATTTGTATGACTAAAGAAATAATAAATCTGAGAAAATAGCAGAAAAGGATGGCAATCTAACTTTGCCAGGAAGTGACCTTGCAGAAGTTAGCTGTATCAAGGCAAAAAATTAGGTTAGCAGTTTTTCAGCACATCTGTCATTAATGTAAATTTCATTTTGTGTGATGTGTATATTTTGTCTTTTTTCTTCACACGGGAGAATGCAAGTTACGTGCAGATATTGTTTATTTCCAGTGTACTTTCCTGCAGAGAAGTAAAATTCAAATACTGAGATATTCAAGGAATTATTAGTGGTATCTATTGCAGTGTAATTTCTGATTGTAATTTTCTTTGTGCTTATTGATTTTAATCAAACGGGCCTAACTGACTGAATTTATTCATTTTTCACTCTGCGTGGATTGCAGTTTTGTTATTTACTTTTGTATTTGCCATGCTATCCTTGATTCTATTTCACTAACAAGAGCTTGATTTTGTAATTTTTCTACGCATACCATATGCTTGATGCTGAAAGCTCGGGTGTGCCTTTCTACAGCTGTGTCATCTTTCTTTGTTCAGGCCTTTTGTTACTGATTCCCAAATGGAGCCATTGACTGTTCAGTATCATTTGAGTTGATGACATTATACTCTAAGTGATAAATTTGTTTTTCCTTTTTGATAAGAGCTGAACAATGTGCAAGCTCAACGGGAGGTCTTGAGGCCTCACCAATATAGATTACCTGTCGTGATATTTTTATACTTTGAGCTTGATATTTTGCAAATATACCAATAAGTGTCAAGCAGATTTTGATTGTGTTCTTGCAGCAAGGTTTTTCACTCTTGATATATTCCTTGTTTTCCTGGATTGTAAGCCTGACTTGCATTGCTTAAATCTTAAAATGGACAAATATCAGATTGGATCTGTAAGATCTTCTGTCGACATTTGTGTTTGTTGCTGTATTGGGTTAAAGTTGCACGTTCCAGCCACCCTTTGATATTTCACTCTGCTTGAAATAGAATGGAAATGCCATTCTCAATCCTCAAGCAAGCCTGGACTTTTTTTTAGTAGTTCCATTGATCACACCGGATAAAGTTACGGTTATACAATAATAACCAACAGATGGGGGAAAATATAACTGAAACTGACACACTACATAATCCTGTCTTGCGTATATATAGGTCATATATATTATGTGTTGTTTAATATCTGGAAAAAAACAACAAAAATAAAGTGGTAAAGCTGGGTTCTCATGATTCTTATCCCAATATGTGCTGAAGGCTTGATGTTTCACATTGTGTGTCTGTCCGTCTGTCTACAGCTGCCCCCTGTCTGTCTGTCGGTATGTCCCACATTTTGTTATGGCAATATAACCAAAACCCTAGAGGGGACATTCTTCCATGCTTGATCCCGGCATTGTATGCCGCAGAAGGTTTACATATGCTGAGAAGATTAGGGGCATAACCTTTCAGAGTCGAAGGTCAAGACAAGGGCCAGTCACAGAACTATATCAAACATTTCATTTCCTGGGCATGACTTGAGCTAGGAAAGTTCAGTGGTGGAATTTCAGTTAATTTGGTAGGAAGGATAGGAATGAATAGGCATTTATTTGTATGAAATGGTAGGGGTTACCAAGCTAAGTTCAAGGTCAAAGGTTGCTAAATTTGCTTAGTGTGTCATTTTCCCACCATAACTTTGACTAGAAAGGTCCAGTGAAAAGCAAATTTTAAAGGAAGAACAGAAGTAACCACAGTCATTTTCCCTGAACATGAAAGTGAAAGATCAATAGGTCAAAGGTGAAGGGCAAAGTTCACAAGAAGTTGAAGTCTGTCTTCCTGACATTTGTAGAAAATGAAGTGTTTAGAGATAGAGAGAGAGAGAGAGAGAGGGGAGTTGAAGAAAGCAAAATTGCAAGATGTGTGCTGTCACACTACCCCCTCATGTGGATTAATATACTCCGCCTTCTTTTTATGCATTAAAAGATTTATTGGAACTCCCACCATCTAAACAAGCAAGTGTTACCTTGGAAGAAAAAAAAATCATTCTTGTATCCCCGTGGAAACATCTTGACATTTTGGAAGGATGTTTTCCTCCCAGGGTGGGATTACAGGGTCTTTCTCTGTTGACGCTGTGGAGAATCCTAAAGAGAAATATTGGATTTCCTGTGCACCGACTAGGCTTGAAACGGCTGAATAGAAACAAGATGCGACAATGATGAAAAGGCAAACTGCATCCAGGTAGGGGATTACTTTCTGCTGAGAAGATGTCAACGTGGCTTGTCATTGTAGCTCTCTGAAGAAATTTGTCACAACATATTCAGTTTATTTTGCTTTTATATTGCGTATATGGATATCATAGTTAATCGTTTCGATTTGAAATCCCCCAAGAGACTTCATAGCTTCAAGATGATTAATATCTCAAGTACTCCAAGCGAACACAGCATTGTTTCTCTGAATTATTGTAAAGCGAGATATTTTAGGGGCGTGAAACTTTCACAAATTGGAGCCGCCGGCCTTTTTCGCCGCATGAAATTTTCACAAATGGCCAATGGCATTCAATGCATATAATGTAGACCAGAACTTTTGTGTGCATTTTAATTTTGTGAATCTTGGCTCTTGTGAAATTCGCAAAATTAGAATGCACGCGGACATTTCTGGCTTTACTTTGATAATTAAGTAGATTGATATGTACTTGTATGTGGGTATGTTTGCATGTTTGTGTGTGTGCATATATGTAACTACAGTGCATATATTCATTTGTGTGTATGTGTATTAATGTGATAAACACATTTGCATATATTAACAATAATGTATATGCATGTATGCATTTTTAAAAAAAGTCCCGTCTTTTCCTTCTTTCTTTAATATCTTTTGGATGAGATTCTTCATGTGATTGGGCTTTGTGCGCTACGCTCTTGTGATCAAGCTGATGCATTGTCTAGGATTAATTCTTTTCCCTCTTGTATATGAGACTGATGGGTGGGATGGGGGCTTGGGTCCTTCATCTGCTGAAGGGAGTGTGTAGGATGAAGGTAGAAGAGATTCTTTATATTACATTGGTCACTTCTTGTGTTCAGTTGATGGTATGTGCCTTGCATTGATCTTGTTTAATGGCTGTTCATTGTTATGTTCATGTTTACCGAGTATGTCTTTTACTGCATTTATTCTTAACCCGTTGAAGACTAGTCCTGAGTATACTCAGGCAGGTGTCTATGGAAAACATGTGTTAAAGCAAAATCATCTTGTCCTCAACAGGTTAAGAGAGGTCTGTCCCAGCAATGCATGTTTTAACCCGTTGAGGACGAGTCCCGAGTATACTTCGGGCCAGCGTCTATGGCAAATGTGTGTTGTAGCAAAATCTAACCATCCTCAACGGGTTAATCAAAACACACTATTTGTCCTCATACAGTTCAGTGGGTCTTTCTTGTGGCACTTGTAAGTTGTTGGTGAGGGGATGATAAGATTGACAGTGGGGCAGAGGAGAGAAGAGAAGAGGGGGAAGGGAGGATGACCAAAGAAAAGATGGATGGATTGTACCAAGGATGATAGGAAAACAGGTGGATCTGCCTGTGGTAGGAGCTGGGAGCAAGATGGTGGGCAGTGATTAGACAACCTGTCCCTCACAGAGGGGTCCCATGGGAGGAAGATGATAATGATGGTGATGATGATGATGATAATGTTAATGATGATGATGATGATGATGATGATGATGATGATGATGATGATGATGATGATGATAATGTTAATGATGATGATGATGGTGATGATGGTGATAATGGTAATGATGATGGATAATGATAATGATGATGATGGTGATGATGGTGATGATGGTGATGATAATGCAGATGAGGATGAAGATGAGGAAGAGGAGGAGAAAAAATGGAGCAGGGTTGTACAAGATGCTAACTGGAGTTAAAGAATAAGAAGTAAATTGAGAGAGACAGGAATGAGAAGTTGGAGGAAGAGGAGGAAGAGGAGGAGGAGAAGGAGGAGGAGAAGGAGGAGGAGGTGGAGGCTTTGTCAGTGTGTTCAATGAACACTGTTCTGTATTCACTGCATATGATTATATGCCTCCAGGTTTACTGGATTATTCATGTAGGAGTATTTTTGTCCCGCCATTCAGTACACTCATTCAGCCAGACTCCATCAGAGTAAGGTGGAGTGAATTGGGTTTTCTCAAGATTGAGATACATATGTTTTTTACATGACAAAAAAAAAAAAAAAAACACTCAAGAAAACCAAAATTTGTCTCTTGTGAGGTTGGTCATTCCTCCCACAACACACTTGAGAGTTCAGCCTTTTGTGTGTGTGTGTGTGTGTGTGTGTGTTTGGGTGGGGGGGGGGGAGGGGGAATTTCCTTTAATGTTAATCAGGATAATTCTTTCATAGTTGATGCCTAGCTGGGATCTCCTGTGATATGACTTTCAATAGACAGCCAGTCTCAGTATTCTCTGAGGCTGTCCCACAACCCCTACACCTTATCAGTCATGGAAGACGGTGTGTGTGTGTGTGTGTGTGTGTGTGTTTTATGGGGGGGGGGGGGGGTAGCTATACACCTACAAGGGCCTCTTCTACCCATGTCTATAATGCATGTCATTCTCTCTGTGTCTACGTATGTCATTACTACCGAAGATGTGATCCCATGTGCTGTGTTGTAGAGATGGGGGGGGGGGGGGTTGGTTGTTGCTTGTTATGCAAATAATGGTAACACACTCATCTTGTCCTGTCAAACCTGAAATGTTTCCAGCATGAAATTTTCCAGAATCGGAGCTGATGGCCTTCTTGCAGCATGAAATTTTTGCAAATCGGAGCCAAGGACCTTTTTGCAGCGTAAATTTTGCTAATTGGAGCCGACAACCTTTTTGCAGCAAGAAATGTTCACAAATTGCCACTGGCCTTCAATGCATATAGTTAGACAAGAACTTCCACATGCATTTCAATTTCACAAATCTTGGTTCCTCTTAAAATTCGCGAAAATTTTTGGTTTCACAGTATTGAAGAATAGTGGTCTAAAACTGAGTGGCTTCTCATTTTTTTTTTCTTTTTGTCCCTCATTATTCTCAACACACATGTCTCGGTGAATTGTGAGCTGGAAGTTGATGAAGTCCTTTGATTTTATGCATGCCAGAGAGATTGATTCATGATGCAGTGCGAGTCCACGGGTACTCAAAAGTTGCATCTGAATTTGGCTTGATGGATGCCGTGGAGACAGAGAAAGTGATGCGGGCTTTAGACGTGATGACAATGCAGAGCGGTGGCGACCGTCGCCGTCGTCCGGTGGTGATGCGAATATTCCCCGCGTCCCTTCCCGGTTTCCCCCCCATCTTCCCCGAGTCTTTATGGCTTAATCCACTCTAATCCAGGTGGAATCCCTCTGGGTAGGAAAAGAGCCTCGTAGCGGATTATCAGGTAAAACAGGCGCTAGTCTCGCTTCCCAGGAGACCGGAGGGATCTGCCTGGTCGTGCGCTTCTTCCGTCTCCCACCATGCAGCGGCTGCATTAAGCTCTGACTTGCTTTCCCCTCTTTTTTTCCCCCCCCCTCTTCTTTTCCAACTAGACACAGCAAGATGTCTTACTCAAAAGCTGTTTCCTCCCGTAAGGCATTAGCTTTCCAAGACTCCCCCCCCCCCCCCCCTTTCCTCAACTATCACCACCTTTATCTGTGCAGGCAGCATCCAGGAATTGTGGGTCTCTGGATGTTGTGCGAGAAGGTTTTTGTTGTTGGGTGTTATATTTTTGTTAGTCACATCCTGGGATGTGATATTATCATGGTCAATGCTCCTGTAGAATCCTCTACTGAGGCTGCAGACGTTAAGGAGATTTCGTGTTTGGGTTTGTGTCTTGCATTTGTGTTTGAGTGTGTGTCTGTTTGTGTCTGTGTGGATGATTTGTCTGCATGCAGTGTATTTCATTTGCACACTTTTGTATACCGGCAGCGTCAGTTTTGCCTGACTTTTTTCAGCACATAGCTTTCTTGTTTCGAGGGGGATGGAGATGAAAGTGGTGGCACTTACCTTTCTTTCTTTTCTTTTTTTCTTCCTTTTTTTTTGTGGTGGTGGTACATGTAGTTACCAGCAGGTTTCCCAAATATGCATTTGTAAGTTTTTATGTTTGCTTTGAAGATTTTGAGCTTGTTTTGTACCAGACTTTCATTCATATTCCTACTGCCTTTTTTGCACATTTTATGCAAACATTCCACATAGCAATCTAGGTAGTGCAACAAAAAGTGGTGGATGTGTGATTTTCAGTCATCCAATGAGAAAAAGCCGGATCCTTGAATATGTAGCCAGTGAAAGGTATCCACATTCAGTGAGAAATGATCTCAGGTCGCTGGTTGGCAGGAGAGGAGTTGTGGTGGTGGTGTCTCTGTGTGTGTGTGTGTGTGGGGGGGGGGGGGGGGTGAGGAAACGGATATGTAAAATCATGACAGTTTACATGATGGTATGTTTACCGTCAATTTTGTCTACAATCCATTTATGTGTAGCATTGCCATTCCAGCCTGAACTCAGAGATTTGCATTTTGAAACAGTCATGTTCAAACAGGGAATTCCCACACCGATAAGATATTTAGATGGCTGAGTAAAAACTTGACTTGCACAATCTACCCTAATCCCCCCACCACTTGCCCATCCCCTATCCCTCATCCACCAACTCCTCCCCATCCCCCTACCCCCACACACACTCATACAAGCACCAGGTACATGCCGAGTGTTTTCTTTTCTTTCTTTCTTCTTCAAATCTTTTATCTGGAGATGCATCAGTTTGACTGAAACTTCACCCTCTCCCATCGTCCTCTGGGTAACCGTATCCCATCCTATCGCTCCATCTAAAAAGCTTAAAAGCAACAGTGTGTTCCTCTTGTTGCAAGGGTAAGCCAATCCCATCAGGTCGCAGAAACACATTGGTGCATGAAGATGAGGTCACGTCAGACGAGCTGTCACATCTTGTTAGGTGCTCGGAACCACTCTGTTATCTCTGGCTTTGTAAAAGGACTTCCTTCTTCCACTTTCCTTCTTGATATATGTTTATTTATTTCATTTATGTATATCTTCGTTCAGTCAATCTGTCGCCCTGCATTTTAGAGATTGGGAAAGATTTGTCTTTCTCATTACACATATATGTATTTCATTTCCCAGAAATGTAGATAAATGTCCCTTGATATCATCAGTATGTGGTACAGTTTCCAAGTGGAATGATGGGCAAAGCAGATTGACATTCATTGTGTAAAAAACTTGCTACAGACTTCTCTTCAAACTGAAGAAGCACCCAAGAAAGTTAATTGTGGACGTATAGAGGGGGTCAAAACTTTTCACCACCTTTCCAAATTTTATAGCAAAGTTAATTTGTATTTCTGCATGTTTTTGCATATTGATAATCTTTTTTTTTAATTGTTTGTTTCATTTTAAAACTTTGTTTAATCTCCTCAAAATTGGCACAGAAACAACATTGAGTTACAGTGGCTAATGACCAAAAAAAAGAAAAAAATGTCAGCTAATTGTGGAATGTACAAAAATTGTAGACTTGTCCATAAAATTGATTGATTCATTTGATGTCATAGAGTTGCTCATTGGCACATTTCAAAGCCCCATACTTCATTATTTGTGTTGGTTGTGTTGTACCGATGTGTTGGCTCAGTAAGTAGAGCGGCTGCCCTCACAATCGGGAGGTCGTGGGTTCAAACCCCGGCCGCGTCATACCAAAAGACGTTAAAAGATGGGAGTTGCGGCTACCTTGTTTGCCGTTCAACAATTGAAAAGGTTAGAGCAACGTCGATCTGGCGCTGCTCAGTGGCTGCCGGGCCCACGATCAATTGGCCAAAATGAATTTCCATTCTTGGACAATAAAATTTGGAGTTTATATCCAAAACAATCATTATTATTATTATTATTAAACAGGCAACTTTCAGGGAGTTGGAAAGACCTTGATTTGTTTGTGGCAGCGTATAGCACGTACCACAAATTTACTGCTTTATTTCTGTTGTAGATAGTGCAGTCGTATCTCCAGGGAATATAGTTCCTGTTGACCAACACTCGTTAAACCCTTCTAAGGACTGCCATCTTAAAATACTTTTAAAATTGTACGTATACATGTCACCAATGGGAATGAGAGAGTTGAGGAGCCATTGTATGTGAAAGTGATGTTCAGATCTACTGCAGACAACACTCCATGTGTATGTGTTTGCCAAGCAGGTCACTCAAACACTTGATGATCAAATAAGACACTGCATACAGCACAGAGCCTCTGAACATTATGTAGTCTCCTCCCTGAATATCACAGGACCTTTCAATGAAATTAGCTTACCACAGAGGTTTCTAAAGTTGGCTGACTCTCATCACTTTTCTCTTTGCATCTTCTGAAAATGCATAAGCAGAGATTTATAGATATTTAGGTAGATAGATACATGGAGAATAGATAGATAGATAGATAGATAGATAGATAGATAGATAGATAGATAGATCTAGATAGGAAGATAGATGAATAGATAGAAAGATAAATAGATAGATACAATGTAGGTAGATAGAGAGGTAGATAGAGAGAGAGATAGATAAGAGAGATAGATAGGTAGATAGATAGATAGATAGAGAGTACAGTGTGTGGGGGAGGGGAGGGGATTAGTGCAGGAAAAAAGGAGAAATCAATTTTTTTTTTTTGTAGTTTGGCATGGAATATGGGGGGGGGGGACTTTTGTGTTATCGTACTCAATGGTTTCCCTGCAACCAGCATGGAATGTGAAATAAAGTCATATACTTCCTTTGATTGACATATTGTGTTGACAAAGTCCAAGTATGTTCTCAATCATGTGCCGCCGTCCCAGATCCTTCATATTTCTGCCCACGGTATAATCTGAGGACTGCATGAACCGTGATCAGCCTCACATCATTCTTGACAGCGGAAACATCCTCTAATGAAAGATCCACATATTTCCGTATTCTCGCCGGTGAAAGACACCAAGTAACCACAACTTTTCTCTCCATAACCCCCCCCCCCCACCACCTCTCAACTGTGGCACACGTGAAACCACCGACTGTTTTCTTCTGCTTTTCTTCTTTCTTTCTTTTTTGTCCTCCAAGTTACCTGCCAGTGATGGGCCATGATATATCGGCTCTGGCGTGTCTAGCAGATCGTTAATCCATGCCTGCTCGTCTCCCGAAACCTGCACGGAGCCGACCAGGTGTGTCAATAGTGGCATGCAAAGGGTATTGACTCATTTGGTGCTAAGCTCCATCAACGCTCCCGAATCTTAGGCTCCTTCTCAGTATTATTATTTCACTCGGGGTTTTATTCTTCTCTTCATTTAAAAATCCTGGCTTGTGGAGACGTCACTTTGCACTGCCGTGACGTGTACAGTCAAACTTCTTGTCAGTCATATGTTTGTGTGGCTGTATCAGTTCCCTTTACTCAATTGTTTTTTGTTTAGTTTGTGACTGAAACAGTTTGGTTGGTTTATTGCCTGTGTTCTTCACCTGAACAGTTTTTCATCAGATCTTTCTTGGAAGGCAAAGAACTGTTGAGCAGCTTGTTGATGTTTCACTGTATGAATTTCATACCATACGAAAATGAACTTTACCTATCAAAATGAGATTCTTGTTCAGTGTTTTTTTTTCATGCATTTGTTGTTGTTTTTTGCCTCCACTACTGCTATTACATTGTCTGAAAAAAGGTATCCTCAAAATTCAAAGATGAGGTAGTGTTGCGTACGTCCAAGCTTCTATTGTCTTTGCCAAAACGTTGATATATTTTTTAATAGTTAACTTTGCAATGTGGATAGAATTTACCAGACTCACATTTTTCAGTCTTGTACTCAATATGCACATAGCCAAGGGCCAAAGATGAAGGTCAAAGTATAAATGTATTAAATTTAAAAGAAATAATGAAATGTTAAAATGTGTATAAGCAAAAAACAAACAAACAAACAAACAAACAAAAGGTGCCTGTTTTGGACATAATTTGATGGGAAGAATATCAACATTGCATTATATCAAGAGACAACTGAGCAGACTGTAATTTTAGTCAGCCATAGGAAAAAGGTTACCATACTTTGGCTTCAAAAACAATTTGGGTTTGATGGAGCATAAAGTATGAAGGCGTATCATTTGTTATGCTGGTGTCAAAATCCTGTAATGCATCTAGCTTCTTCTTGTTTTTCTCCATTGGTGTATAGTAGATAATTCTCTATTTAAGGCATCTCTGTTATGTTTATTCCTGCCCCTAAAGCATCTCTTGAAGTGTTCTTGCATACTTACTCTTTTATTCGCTAGGGATTTTCCCTCACAAAATCTTGGGGATCATTTTGTCTTCCGATGCTGTGCTGCTTCCCCCCCCCCCCCCTCCAACGTGTTAGCCTCTCCCAAATGCTTTATCATTCTTCTATTCTTTCTATTCAGTGGTGAATATTTCCTTGTGACACAGGGTGGTATTGTCTGTTATCTCTTTTGACATGTTTGCCAGGAAGGCTGGCATGTGTTGCTTTCGCTGTTCTGAGGGAGGGGGGGGGGGGGGGATACGAAAAATGAAATGACAAAGAGAGACTGTGGATGCAGGCTTTTACCAGATGATGCAGGGCCCACTTAAGCATTCGTGACGGCAGCTCTGGAAGTGCGCGGCGAGAGCTTGCGGAGGCTGCGTCGAGTATTGATGTTTCGTGTTGTTTCGATTCGCAGACTAGTTTCCCCCCGTGCCGCGTTGTGGCAGCCAATGAGTGTTCGATGCATTATTGATAAACGTGACCCGCTTCCTACCTGTGCTTTCCTGTCAAAACCCGCACGCCGGTGTAATTCAAGAATGGCAAGCTAAACTCTGGCTCCATTTGAGCTCAGTAAACATTCTACGTGGGCTAAACAAAGTTGACATTCCCCCCCCCCCTTTCCCTCTCTCTTTTCCCTCTTTTCCCCTTCCTCTGTCTGTCTTCTTCTCCCATGTTCTCTGCTCTCGGTAATTCTTTACTCCGTTTGATAAGGAGCACCCCTTCAATTTCACATTTTTGGCCTGTTATGCTCTACCTGTATCCTTCTTAATACGCATTGCGCGTGCGTGTGCCTTGTTAGGCGGGTCAGATTATCAGGTGTGTGCCTATATTGCGCAACCTTGCCTCCCCACCGCCTTTGCGCAAACAGTGGCTGCACTGTTGTCCTCTTCTCTTCTTCTTTTTCCTTCTCTCTCTCTTTTTGAAATTCTATTTTGTGTTCTGCATGTTGGAGCGAGAACAACTGGTTGGCCGGCAGCAAAAACAAACTGACATGGATACACAATTTCCCAACAATTGCGCCACCCGGAATATTAGATGCCGATAACCAAGCCCTGATTGTGGATGGTCAAACAAAACTTGATACTGCGCGCCCGCATCTGTTCAAACGGTGAAATCAAACCCGCGGCCCCCACCAGCGCTACAACTGCGGTGATTGAAAATATCTGTGCCACCCCCATGTCCTCAACCAGGTGTGTGTTTTTACACCCCTTCCACCCCCAACATCCCCCCCCCCCCCCCCCCCCCCCCGAGATGTTTCTCCTCATGATCAAAATCGTATTTGTGCCAAGTCTTGGGGTGCCCTCCACATCCATAATTGATTGGAGCCATGAAAAGCGTCCCATTTTTCTTGGAACACTCCTCAGAGAAGTAGTAGCACTTTCCTCCGGTGTCTCAACAGCCTCGTCAGGAGAATTTCACGCGTAGAAGCATTGTATCCATGACTGCTATTGTGCTGAATGATTTCAGTCATAAAAGGACAATGGAAAGACATGATTTTTTTTTTAACAGTTGTCAAAGAGTAAGAAAAGTTTGAAAGCCAGGATAATTTATCTGTAACCTGTACCGGTATGTTGAATACTGGATGTGCCATATAATATAGCGAGTCTAATTTTTCGTGAATCAGGACTTCCTGACAATTTTGTGAGTGGTTAAATTTGCAGTTGTGTAGTAACAGTACTGAACGAAGAAATGTATGTGTGCATGTCACATTCGTGGTGGGATCAGAGTTGATATTTTTGCACATCTTAAAATTTATGAATAGCACCAGACTCATGAAAATGTCACAAAAATAAAAACCACTCGAAATTTTGGCATATGTAGTAAAAAGAGATTGCTAGTTCCAAGTCAAGGTAGCTTTCCTTGCTTGTAGGAGGCAACATAGATCAGGATTAAGTGCCAATAGTTAGACACAGTGACTCATGACAAATTATTTACACTTGAATCAAGATTCATAGTCTCATTTTAATAAATCTTTATTTCTGGTGAAATCTGGAGAATATCTCTAAACCCAAATAATGTGATTTAATCATTTTGATGACACATTCCCCCCCCCCTCCAAAAAAAAAAGATAAATAAAACACCCTTAACTTGAGTTTTCTCTGGACTAATCTAAGTCATGTTGATAAGATATTTAGCTTCTTAATAAGACGTGTTTCAGTGCTGAGTATATGAATATGTAACACCTCATTTCTAAACATCAAAGATATTTCTGTCGTGAACATCAAAGATTGATATGTCTGGTTCGCGTAAGCAGTGTTAACCCATTGAGGACAGACTGATTTTTCTACAACACGCATTTCCCATAGACACCTGCCCGAGTTTACTTGGGACTCGTCCTCAGCGGGTTAAGGCAGTAGTTCACTTGTTGCAATGTAGCCACGTAATTATTTGCACCATCGTATATGTGAACAATCAGTCTACAAGCCTGTACTATCTTTTCTGTGTGCTGCCCTCAATTTTAACATGCCTCTTAGTTTTCCATATGGCTTGATATAATCAGCCATGGTCATTGGTTCAGCTGCACTGCCGAGCCCCTCGTACATAGAGTCTCAGCAAAAATTCTGTAGACGTCATATTGCTACCGAGAGATGCTCCACCAGACCATGGTACCAGTGTACAACATGGAGGCTGGTTGCTAAATTTTGCAAAATTGGATGCTGTTGGTTTTGGTGTATAAATGGTAGTGATTGAATTTTGAAAATTTGAATAACAAAAGCAGTACCCGCTGCATGCTATAAGGATTAGAACCAACACTTGCTGTCGGGCGAAAGCTCGGTGGTCTAGTGGAGATGACGCCTGTCCGGTGATCAGGAGGTCGTGGGTTCGAATCCTGCCCGAGTATGTACGCCCATGATTTTTTATCATGGCTACTACTAAAACACTGATCAATTCAGTGCTTATTTACGTCGATGTAGGGCAATTTGTCAATCAGTTGCAATGAAAACATCTCGACGGAAGAACTTCATAAAATTTGAATAACAAAAGCAGTACCCGCTGCATGCTATAAGGATTAGAACCAACACTTGCTGTCGGGCGAAAGCTCGGTGGTCTAGTGGAGATGACGCCTGTCCGGTGATCAGGAGGTCGTGGGTTCGAATCCTGCCCGAGTATGTACGCCCATGATTTTTTATCATGGCTACTACTAAAACACTGATCAATTCAGTGCTTATTTACGTCGATGTAGGGCAATTTGTCAATCAGTTGCAATGGTAGTGATTGATTAAGCATTAGTTCGGTTGTGTCCAAAGAAAACCAGCCATTCTTTGTGATAGCTCTGTGGAGTTTTGAGACAATGGCAGTAGAAGGGTTACAACAAGATGAAGTGTTTGATACAACATGGCCCTTAACTGAAATTGGAGTTGGTTGCCAAGTTTTGTCTGTGTGTGTATGTGTGTGTGTGTGTGTGTGTGTGTGTGTGTGTATAGATACTAACTGAAATTGGATTGGGCAAGTTCTATGTGTGTGTGTGTGTATAGATACTAACTGAAATTGGATTGGGCAAGTTCTATGTGTGTGTGTGTGTGTGTGTTTGTGTGTGTGCATATTGATATAAAATGGTATTTAACTGAAATTGGGTTGGCTAAGTTCTGTGTGTGTGTGTGTGTGTGTGTGTGTGTGTGTGTCTGTAGTGTGTGTGTGTGTGAGTAGAGAGCACTGTGGTAAATCAGCAAAGAGCCCCAGCTGTTGGTAGAGACATGCACAGTCAATTGTCAGTGTCATATTGTCTTGTCACTCTAGTGTGTGATATACTGTATACTGTATATGCCATATATTTCGCGAGTCTAAATTTTCGCGAATTGGGATTTCCCTTCGATTTCCGAGTGCTTAAATTTGCGATTGTAGAGTCCTGTACTGAACAGGCTTAATGTACACGCGTACGTCACATCCACATTGAGATCAGAGTCAATATTTTCGAGTGTCTTTAATTTCGCGAATAGCACCTGACTCGCGAAATTCGCGAAAATAAAAACCTCACAAAATATTCGGCATATTCAGTATACCATGTATTTTGCGGGGTTTTTATTTTCACAAATTTCACAAGTTGGGTGCTGTTCGCGAATTTAACAACACGCAAAATTATTAACTCTTACCTTGACACAAATGCAACATGCTCTTGTACATGTCTCCCTTCATTATTGTATTCAACGATTGTCAATTTAACGACTTGTGAATATAATGACTTGTGAAATTGTTGGGAAATCCTGATTTGCGAAAAAATTGACTCGTTTATGCTGCAAAAATGTACTATTTAATCCTTTACCCAAGAGTCTATCATTTGAATTGTAGGTAATAATAGAGTTGTCTTGGGAGGGCTCTCTTTATGTGTGCTAAGTCTGTGCTATCCAGACAAGACAGCAGTGTGTAGCATTACATGTATGCTGTTAAATCCACAAGCAAGTTCACACGAAAAGATTTTTTTAAAAAGTTCATATCACACATTGAGCCATTTATTAAGACCTACAAATCACAATTCATTTAAAGATTAGGTGACTGTGATATTTTGTTTAATATTTCATAGTGGAACATGAGAGACATTGAGTCAGAATAGATAAGAAGAAATATTTTCATTTTTTTCATTGAATGGCCATACTTGTGATGTTATAATTTCATCTGCAAAATGATGAGAAAATATATAGATTTCATAGAGTTCCAAAATGAAGAAGAAATTTGTCTGTATTAAAGGAAAAGATGTTATAAAATATATTCAATTGGAGCTCCAGGGATTGAAGCTTGCTTGTATGTAAAGCATGATGTGTTTTAGTAAAATGCTTTCAAGCTTGTAACATTTTTAGAACCTTTAAAGGCAGAAATGCTGCAAATACTCTACCTTCAGATTCGAAATTTATGGTTCTTTTTATTCTTGATTTTATTCTGTTGATTGAGCTGTTCTACGACTGAGTGCAGTGACTGCTCTTAATGGATTTTTATGCAGGTGCATTATTATGGATATTTCCTCTTTTCCTTTTTCTTTCTTTGCTTCTTTTTTCATTTTTCATTCTGTCATCATTTATCCCTTTCCGTGGTGAGAAATTAATGCGAGAATTTTGAACGTTGGGAAATGCAGGAGTCGGGAGATTCCCTCGGCATCTGGGGATCTTAGCGGCAAGGTGCCACGCGGTGGCCCCTTGTTTGAGATTCAATTATCGTAATGCGTGCAGGGGATTTCGATTTCCCTGGAACAGAGCAGCCAGTGGAAAGGGAAATGATATAAAGAGCAATATGTGTATGTCTTTTCCTTTTTATCAGCCAGACTTCTGCATCAAATGTTTTACACATGTGGATAGAGTGACTGACTCGTACTTTTGATCTGCATTCAACGTTTCACATGTCCGACTATTAGTTATCTGCTATGTGTAGTGCGATGTTAGAGCTATCCTGCATACGTTCTGAGTCATTCTTTGCTGCTAATGCACATGATAACAATCTATGACTACAGCCATTCTGATGTAGTGCATCACATCTCTGTGAAGGTCTCTATATGTTTGAAACAAGAGAATGGAATGGTGGAGAGTGGTGTAGCTTGGCTATTATGCAGTGGAGACAAACACACAAGTTGCATGAGAAGGTACCAGGGCACTGTTTTCTTGAAAGTTGTCAGTCTCTGACAATAACTGTAGTAACAGTCAGTGACCAGAGCTTCTCAGCCAATTTAAACTAAGGATTTTACTGAAATAGTCAGAGACTGACAACTTTCATGAAAAGCTCTGATTTATTACGAATTCTGAACTGAATTTTCAGAGATTTTTTTTTTTTCTGTTACATTCAAACCATTTCTCAGTATGGAATGCAGCTGCACATGACATTACACTACATAAAATGCATTACAGTGTAGTACGAAACACTGAAATGAAACACATTATATTGTAATACATTGTCATTTCCCCCCTTTGTGGAGTGATCAGGACATATAAAGGTATACAACAATCCAATTTTCATGGCAGAATACCTTGCAAATACATGTATCATTACCAATGTTAGTCAAAATCTAACAAATAGAAGTTTTCAGAGCCATTTGGGTATTTCAGAGCCATTTGGGTATTATAAAAAAGAAACGAAATGAGGAAGGCGACCGTTTTTAGTTTCCTTTCAGATGGTTAGTCAAAAACCAGCAAAGTAGTGGGAAGTGGATGTGTTTAAATGGGTTAGTTTTTCACCTGTGAAAAATAACCCTTTTAAACACATTTTAGTAGGAGAATACAGTACATTACTGAAAAATGGCATGTCCAGGTGAGAAAAAAAGGCATTAAGCATCCTTTTTGCATGTGTTCATATTAGTTCATTTCTGTTTTTTTTTTTTTTTTTTTTTAATGATAAGATTTATCCATAAGGCTTTGGTTTAATTGCTTTAAATGACAGAGTGCCATTCACACCATTTCTGGAGCTGAAAAGTGATGCATAGATATCAGTTCGTGTACCTGCTGTATAAGCTGTGTATCATATGGTGGTTTTATAATTTGTAAATTTCATAAAGTGACTGATATTGCAAACTCTGCAACATAACAAGATAGTACTTCTCTTATTATAAATGCAATGTATACCATCTACAACAAGGTGGCAGATAACTAACTTTACGTCTTGAGGAGGACACTGCATTTTTTATTTCATCCCGGAGGTTATTAATCACATGTTTTAATCGCATTTGTGGTACACACTATAGCCCTCAGTCAGGGCAGGGGAAATATATGCCACATGAGGATTTCTACCTTACGTCTTCACCTATCCATTCAACTTTTTGCTGCCTCCTAAGTGAACTAATTACTTACCATATCATGTATAACATAGCAGTATGTGTAGGGTTCAATTTCTCCTTGAACCTGCTCCTTTGCTTTTGTCGAAATTGTCTTTCTTATCTTCTATGTTTTTCTCATTGTCTTGTTAGTATTTGTGTCCTGTGACTTGCTGAGAGAACATGTCCTTTGCAATTTCATTTTGACCGGTTCTACTTTGCGCTAGCCCCCTCTCCCTCCTTTTTTTTTTTTTTTCTTCTTTGTGCTCTATCATTTCATTTGCTTTCTTCATCCCGTTTTTCCGTCGCAATGCCCCGGCCTCGGAGTGCTGGAAGGACATGTCCTTCGTATCCGGATTTGCCACGTCTGCGCCAATTTAACCCCCAAATGAGAATAATGCACTTACAACCACCCGCCACTTCCACCCCGAGGGCAGCCCAGCGAGCTGGTGGTGTCCGCAGCGCAGCAAGAGCTTCCATCCAAAATCCCTGCTTCATCTGTATATTTTTTTTTTGCAATATGTTTTCTATAAATCTGCTTCTCTCTCTTCTTTTTCCCCCTTCCTCCTCCTCCCCCCCCCCCCCATGTTGTCATCCTTTTTCTGTGTCGGTTTTAGTCCACAGTATTGCCATGCTCTGGATGTCTGTGTGTGTTCTTTGTGAGTCTGTCTGTTTGTCCATCTGCCTCTAGCTTCCTGTTCTTCTGTCCTCTGCATGTACGGCCATCTCCTCTCTCCTCTCCCCCCTCACTCTTTGTCTCTTCTCTCTCTCATCTCCTCCCTGACCGCATCTCTTTTCCCTTCTGTCAATCCTTACCTTAATGTCTAGTATCCCTCACTGTGATACCAGATTGTGCCCATTCTCCCCATCGCTCGCTGAATTTGACTTCACTCTCCACAGCCCGTGTCCTTGTCTCTCCCTCTTCCATCTCATCTCCTCATCTTTCTGGTATCTCCCTCTCTCCTCTCATCCTGTTGTCATGGCAACCCAAGTATATCCACACAGAATCACTGAAAAGTGAGAGAGACAGTGAGAGAGCTAAAAGGAGTGGAAGAGCTGAAACAAGTAATAGAAATGTGATTTTCTTTTGAATTTTGTCAGAAGTTTTCTTCTCCTTCTTCTCTTCATGATCAGGGTCTGTTACTTTCTCTTCTTGATGCTCAAATCCCGCCTGATGTATTTCACCCATATTGCATGCTTAATTTATGAAAACCTTTCATTGATGCCATCCGTCTATTATTTCATCTCCCACAAACTGGGCGGTGTGTGGTGGATGAGGGTGGGGGAAGGGGAGGAGAGCTGGTATGCAGAGAATAGAGGCAGGTTTGATCAGAAGTGCCAATAATGGCAAGAGACGGCATGAAATATCGATGAATACCTCTGTGATAATTAAATTAACTGCAGAGAGCGAGCCACTGGTGTGCGAACCATTTCTTCTTGTTTCCCTCACTCGTTCAAAGGGGTGCTATTGTGTGTCCGAAACAATGCCCACCCTGGTTTAAATGGTTGGCCTCTGGCCGCAAGTTCTCGATCATTTGGACATCAAAGGAATGGATGCATTCCTCATAGTTGCCATGTCAATCAGATGAGAGAAAAAAAAGGAATCACCAAAAAGGGTTTTACCAACAGGTGCATTTGCAGTTTCATCCTGCTCATTAATTTCAAATTTCCAAAAAGGCTCCAAAATGGGTCAAAATTGTGAATCTTTAAAAGTGCAATATGCTCTAAACGCGGGGTATACTCCTGGCAAAGACTACTTTGCTTCATGCAGAAATGATGCCTTGCATATTCAGATGGCCATCGGTGAAGTCCAACAGTAGTGGTTTCATGATAGATTTAAGACCTGAATAGAGTATAAAAAATGGTTTGCAGCTTGGCTACTAAAGTACAGTCAGGTTGGGTTAAAGCACAATGCCCCACCTTGTTCAGGTTGATGCTGAAAAAAAAAAAAAGAAAAATGAAGCTAAAATCAGTCGAGTAGAATGATAGTAATTTCATTGAACCCGGACAGAAATTGGGAAAAACTGGGATACGCACATGTTTTTACAAAGTTGTGGTATAAGTAGCAATTGTGTATGGAAATCAGCAAAAGAGATGATGGCAAAGTTTTGATTTTGTTTGTAGAAGTGCACCAAAGTATTGTAAAAATCACTTTGATCTGAACTGTGAGTTGTTGCCATTCTGTTCCTGATTGCCATGTGTGGGATGGAGGTGTGTTGAGAGCAGAAGAAGGGTGTGTGCTAGTGGGGGGCTTTTATCAGCATTCTTCATTTTAGGATAACTGAATGGCAGAATGTATCACACTACATCATGGCACAGAGTCATCCCAGTCGTCACAGTGAAGCTCACCCTCGCTAGAAATCACAGTTCTTTCCCTCTCGCAGCCTTGAAACAACACTCGCCCTCAATAGCTCTCGCTCCAAAGTCAAAGGGAGAATGACAGTGATGAGAGCACTGCGTGGTTTCAGCGAGAACAACGAGGGGTGGGGGGGGGGGGGGAAGAGACAAAAAGTGCTTGTTTGAGAAAGAGCTGAGTAAGCAGGCTGCTTCCACGTCGCCTAGCAACCCCTCCATCCTTCGGCGGGAAATGGATGCATTTAGAGCGAGGTCCGGAGGAAGGGTGAATTATTGAAATGTACACACATTATCCCATTAGCGCGGCTCTACTTAGTCATTCTTGGAATGCAAGAAACTGACAAGATCTGCATGTAATTTCACTTGTCTTTTTCCTCTCCGCTCTTAGCCACCAACTTTAAAGGCTGCACACCTCTTCTGCGTCCTATGAATAGGTGATATAAACCACAGTACATTAAGAAGGCTCGTGAAAAAAGTTCCTATTTTATGATGGCATTGGATTTCAGTTGTAATGTATAATAGACAATTTCAGGAAAAATAGCATTATAAACTGTCCAGTACATGAATCAGTTCTTTCACACACACATAGAACTGGTAAACTTATATGTTGGTCCCATTTTGATGAAAAAGTGCCCATGAATTATTTTTAGTGACAGTGATTGGAACTACAGGTGTAACCCATTTACATATTTAATGCTAATTGGTTGTGCACATGCCAGCTGTTGCCATGGTGACTGAGATTATGGTGGGCTACAATTGTTTGACAATGTTTTGCTGTTTTGCTTCAAATATCATTAATAGGAGAGTTACAGGCAGAGTAAACTTTTCAACATGCACAGACAGCAGCTGACAAAAGCACTGTCATAGACATACAAATAATGCAGAGAAAATCTCAATCAAGAGTTGTTGACACATGAATGTTAAGATGTCATTACATGTAGCTGCATCTTGTGGTATACTGCAAATCCAGAAACATTTGCGACACAAAACTTTTCTAATTTGGAGCCTATGGCCCTTTTCGCAGCATTAAACTTTTGCGAATTACCAACAATGAAGAGATTTTGAATATACTACATGTAGTAGTGTTACAGGGATTTGTTGTACATATTTTGTGAATCTTGGCTCATGAAATTCAGAAAATTTCCATGCACTCGTACATTTCTGGTTTTTCAGTTTACGCTGAAAAAAAAATCAAAAAACCATGGTATACGTCCTGTCTGGTATCTGAATATAAAATTAACACCAGTCTTTGTGCACACTGATGTCATGGAGTGTTGTTTTATGTCATGCAGTAAGGACATGGAAACTCAGAATAAGATGTATACAATTACATGAATAACAAATAATATTATCGTTATTGTTAATTAAGTAATTAAGTAAAACCAAAAATAATCGCAGCTTGAAACTTATAACGAATTTTGAGCCGACGTTTTTGATTTTTTTTTTTCAGCACGAAACTTTTATGAATTACCACTGGCATTCAAGGCATCTTGTAGACAAAAAACTTTCACATGCATTTCATTTTCAGGAATCTTCGCTCCTCACAAAATTTGCAAAAGTTTTATGATGCATGGGAACATTTCTGGTTTTACTGTCATTGAAGTTGGTATTAGCATTGACATTAGCAGCATTCTTAGCTAGTGAATGTGATTTTTTGGCAAATTCTCCAGACCTGAGTTTCTGCAATGGTAATATTATTCAATCAAGGCCCACCATTCCAGCCTGCGCTGGTGAGGGAGATTGTTTGGGAAAAGGATTAAACAATTTTGCCTCCATTACCACAGGAAGTAGAAGCAGTAGGGGTAAAGTCAGAACTATCAATTAGTCAGTGTTTTGTGTTTACCTACTCTTATTTGCTGATTGTCTTATGGTAATTATCCAATTAAAAAAAATATAGTTTGTCACTGGCAATTTGTCGACCTTTTCTCGATGGATGCCTGCCATTTGTTAAGCTGATGGCATTTCTAGAGCTAGAGGTTTGTCAGGAAATTTGGAAAATTATGAGATGGTCTCTGTTCCCTGATGTCCCCATTTCCCTTCTTTTCTCTGCAAATCATCAATTAGGGACTATGTGTACTCTTTAGGTTTCCAGTCATTTATGCTATTCTCAGTGTGGTTAGGGTCAAAGAATGCTCTTTATATTTCCAGTGGTTAAACATTGTTTTGTTTTGTGGCGAATGAATTGATTGGCGGATTTCATTTTGTGTTTTTCTTTTCATTTCATGCTGTATTTGCTGGGTCTTCATAGAATATGTAAGGTTGATGTGATTGTTTAATATTTTAGGTTGTATTCTCACTCTTCTGTCTTCTACTGATGTGGTAAAACAGATTTAATTGAATTTTGTATTTGAAGATGGAGATTTCAGTAATTTCATCTAATTGCTAACAAACAACTTCTATCAACAAAACACAAAGGCTGTGTGTGGATTCAAAGGGCAGTATTTCACGAATGCTAGTGTTAGAAAACTTTTAATGGATTTAAAAGGGGATATGGACAAATTGAAACTTCAGTTGTGATGTTAAAAGCAAATGAGAGCAGTTCTCTTAGAAAGATAAGAAAACACTGTTGAAAGGAAGAAAGAAGACAAATAAATCCTTGAACTATCTTTTGTTTTTCAAAGCTACTTGTTCTCAGGAGATAATGCAATCACAAATACATTTGTAGATGTACAGAGAGTAATGCCATCCTCTTATTTGAAGTTTACAGACGTGATGTACAAGGAGTAATTCCATTCATTGATGGCATGTACAGTCATGACTCAGTACGTTCGTATTTAGGCATGTATGTGTGTACAATGTATATATAAATACACATGCATAAAATTAAACTTACATTCATACACATATGTGCTGTGTACACACAGATAACAGCATAATCCCACTACATATGTTGCAAATATTGAACAATGAACAAATTTTGTTCATAAAACCTACATCACAATAGTAAAGTTAATGCTCGCTATCTGCATTAGATGAGAAACTATTCCCAGTAGCAGGTTGCTGTACTGCACACAGGTATTGCCAATAACCATTAAGATACGGAATTGAAGGATATGGTACTCTCAAAAAGAAAAAAGAAAACAAATCAAATAGTATGTGAAGTCTGTACTTTTGATATGATGTGATTACCAGGAAACAGAATAACCTTTAAAAGGTCTAAACTACAAAAGCAAAGATTCCTCATCCTTACACTTATTGTCAAGTTCTCAAGTTGGGGAAGGTTTGGCAGTGGGATAAATGTTGTCTTGTGCCGATCTCTACTCATCAATTGGCTGAGTCCTCGTCCGGTCTCTCGTTTCATAGATGATGGGAGAGGTATCGGATGTCCGATAGTTCTGTAGGCCCATGCCATCGTTATCTCTTGGAAGTCCGTGAGGATGGGAGGGGGGGGGGGGGAGGGGGTAAGGTGAGAACGGAGGAGGAAGATGCAGAGCCTTTTGTCTTGGAGACGAGCCTGATTGGGTGTTGTGTGCAATTGACCTCCCAATGTTGTGATCACAGATCCGAAAAGAGAACCCTCCTTTTACATGCACCAATGAGAAGATGGCGAAGGTGTTATGGGGGGGGGGGGGGGGGGCAGGGAGGGGGAAGGGGGTCAGCATGGGGTAAGGGTGGTTGAAGAGGCAGATTTACTATCTCATAAATCTTGCCAAAACATCTCATGGAGTGAATCCTTATCGCAGGTCGCGACAGCCATCGTGGGCTATCATCTTTTCCGTATCCGTGCATCGACAGACGCTCAAGCCACGCAGGACGCGAGAAGTTGGTGGGAAGATGGAAAAGAAGAAGAAAAAAAGAAGAGAAAAAATGCAGAGAAAGGGAGGAAAATAAGATATTCAGGTATGAGAGAAAGGAGAGACAGGAGGAAATTTATTAGAGATGGATAGAGTGAGAGAGAAAAAGAGAGAAAAAAAAGGATGACATTGGGAGTAGAGGCAAGCTCTTTGAGGGTCCTCGTGTGGTTTGGAGTGGCTTCTCCACCGTGTCTTAGGTGTCAGACATGAACAAGGAAATCCCCACTGCCAATCAACAAAAACAAGGTCCAGCTCACAAAAGAAGTGTGCAGGGTAGTGGTGGGGGTAGGGGGGATGTGATGCGGTGGAAAAAGGAGAAAGAGAGATAGTGGAGGAGATGTTCGCTTCTTATGATTATGATAATACTCCTATGGTCTTTCACAAGTAGAGCGCTGTCGTCGACCATTTCAATATGGATGCAGATCTAGGTGGATGGTGGCGCACAGCTCATTCAGTGAAAGTTGGGGGAGAAGAGGAGGGGGTAGGCAGATACGGGAGAGGAGGAGATATTAGGGTATACCACTTTCTCCTAGCTCAAGCTGCCACACTCCCCCCCCCCCCTTTACCCCCATCTCCCCCTCTCTCCCTCTCGCGTGTAGACGGGAAGATGAGCTTGCTAGGGAAGACGGTTGTTAGCTTTGGCTGTTCGGATTACATCTGAAGGAGGCCATCGGGACTGTTATGTGGTCCCCGCGGGATTGGGGCAGGAGTAGCAGGGCTGCTGCTGCTTGCAAACGCCGGCTCAAGTGGACCATGGACAGCCTTCCGAAAAATTGATTTCCCCACTCCCCGGGTACACATGCTTGTTGGCAAGGGTTGCCTGAAAAGCAGATTTCAAAAGCAGATATTTGTTTTTAGTGTTTCTTTTTCAGCTCTCTCTTTCTCTCTTTCTCTCTCTACCTCCAACTTCTCTCCTCAACTCACTCTGTCTTTATGTCACCTGATTTTTTTTTTCTCTCTTTGGCTTTCCTTTTTTTTCTTCATTGCCGGCCTGTCACCATTTCAAATTCCTTTTGCCGTCTCATCAAGCCGCGATTTCCTGAGCATGATTCATCGTGTCTATTCAATAAGAGTAGGTCAGGTGGAACCCATGTATATAAAACCAGAATATCATTTCTCTGACAACTCTGGTGCACTCGTGGAAGGCTCGAGCCGCGAGTCCTCGAACGCATCCCGTGACTGGCTTTGGCGAGACGCATTTACATATCTGTCGTTTGTCGCCTCTCGAAGCCAACCAGAGATTGACTCACTGAGGATTCAAAGTCAGTCACCATTCTCAGGCGTACTTTTGGCAGTATGGTTCTCAAAAAAAGATTTCAAAGTCGCAGATGTAGAATTTTGATTATCTTCCTTTTAGACTTGACTGTCAAGTTAAAGAGGCTAGTGTCCTATAAACATTTTATTACCTTTTTTTTTTCTTTGTGAAGTGGCTTCATAGGGTGAGCAATGGTTCCACCAATACTAAAGGAAGCTCTCCCTCAGATCTAACATCGTAACAACAACTTTTGCATGATTCCCCCCTCCCCCCCCCCCCCAAAAAAAAAATCACAAGAGTGAGAAGATAGCAATTAAAGCTATGTCAGTACACTTTTATCTTATGAAACAAAGGTAAATAGAAGTGTGCTCTCAAAAATTCACTGAAAAAAAATCTTATCAATAGGTTTGCTTTTGTGGTGTACACTTCAGACATAACTTTTTGAACAGAAGAGATTCCATAAAGGAGGGTAAAAACTTGGTTGAAAGGTAAAAACTTTCACATCTACTTCTGTGTAATTTCTAACATGACTCTATTCTTACATGTTCATTGAGTTGCCTAGGAAAAACATAAGTTGTTGTAATGAAGGAGATACATTGTGTAGGTTGTGTATCAACAAAGCATTGAATTGGCAGTACACAACTCTTGTTTGTGTTGTTTGTTATGAGATGATAATCATCAAATGATAAGGATATGTGCTGACCCTCAATTTATCCATGCAGAGATACAGCGGAGCAACCTCCATGATTGGCACAGCTGCGGCAACGGTCATAAGTGGAGACAACCGACTTTATCTTACCTTTGATCTAGCGAATGTACGGTGACTAATTGATAGATAGAGGCAATGTTGCACTTTGGATCCTGCGAGGAAAATTCCTCTCGTGGTACGCAGCGGTAGAACTGCAAACATTTGTCAGGTGAAATCCTAGTGATTTCTGGCAATTGCTAGGGAAAAGTATGCAATAGCCATAAACCTTGAGCAAGGATTTGTGATAACAGGGTTAGCTACAGTGTATTCAAAAAAGAAAGAAAGAAATATTACAAGGTTGTAATGAATTGAGTTAAATCAGTGCAAATGTGGGAGTGCAAATACAGCTTGTATTGTTGCTAAGATTTAGAAGCCTCATTCAGACATTCTCTTGCAAATGTAAAGTGCCACTTTCCTTCTGCATCGTTCCATAATTTCGGCCTGTTCTGTTCCGTCTCCTCCCCCCCCCCCCCCTTAACTCTCTCAATACCAGTATGATGTACCAATCCTCGCTCAGTGAAGAATGATTGCTTACAGTATGGACAGACTTAATACAGAAAGACAAAAAATAGGTTGTTGGCAGTGAACTGTGATGCATTATTAATATCCACCCGAACCCTATCCTCCAAGGCTTAAAACTCAGGCATGCTGTGAAAGCTCTTTTGGTGGTTGCATTTAATTTCAGCAGTTTATGTCAGCTCTGACACGGGTAGCCATTTTCCCGCCTAATACCTTGATACATGCCAGGCACGGGAAATATTAATCCTATTTGCATTGCAACCGTTCTTTCTCAACATGGTTCCCCACCCACTTTTTTTTTCAATAAATTTTATACATCTCTCCATTGAGAAGGCTTGCACCGGTACATATTTAAGATTTGTACTTCTAATCCTATTAACAGGTGATGTTAGCTCACAACAATAGAGCAAATGGCCTAACGCTCCTTGCAGGATTCCTGTCAAGTGTACCTTATCTGGTATTACCACGGAAGACCCTGTTGTATACAATGTCAGCATTTTGAGTTACCGGTCCATGGAGGGTCAATAAGCTGCTTATGAAAAATTATAATCCTTGCATCTGTTATGACCAGATTGAAATATTCTGCTTTTAACAAATCCTGATTTAGGCTGTTCATGTCAGAGCTTTATATTAGAACATGGACTCAAATTATGTTGTTACATAACTCCACTACGTAGCAATGACCCGTACATAGTGCATTGCCATAATAGACGTGTTGTCTAACTTGACTGTTGCACAGATACATTGCACTGGCCACATACTGTGACACATTACACTGCTTTGACCAAGTGCATTGATACATTACACTGACACGGAACACTAGCACATTACATTGACACCTTGCATTCACCAAATATGTAGACACAAAATATTTGATACATTACAATAACAGGCTGCATTGATCAGATACATTGACACATTACACTAGCACAGAACACTGGCACATAACATCGACACCTTGCATCAATCAAATATATTGACTCATGACATTACACTTTCCATCAGCAGAATACATTGTCATATATGCAGTTGACACAAAACCCTGACATGTTGCAATGTCTCACTTTTATAGTAATAGCCTCCGTGATTTAGCTGTGGTGTCTATCATTGATTTCTCATGAATCATGCTTTCATCAACTCTTAAAAACAGTATTTCATGGTAGTCATGCATGTACTCCTTCCCTCTATCTCTTTCTTCCAGCTTGTCCTCCCTTCTTTCAGCCCATCTGTCCATCCATCTCTCTTTCCTTCCTTTCTTTCTTTCAATCTCTTTTATCCTATGTCATCCATGTTTATGTTTCTTTAATCCCTTCAAACCCTCCATTCCTTCATTAATTTTGCTATTCCCATTTTTACATTTTTTTTTGCTTAATTAATGCATGAGCAATGTCATAATTTCATCCTTCTTTTCCTTCGTTTCCAGTGTTCCTGTATCCATTTTGTGTGTGCTGGCACTCATTGGTTCATGCTCTCTCTTTTTCCCTCGCTTAGTAGCTTCTGTCTGTTCGGTCGCCAGTCGCCTTTCTTCTCCCGTTTCTTGGTGCCTAATCTTTGCCTCGTTGTGACTCGCAGGGAAGGCAGTAGGAGGGGATTTGGGAATTGTTGGTTGTAATCCCGCTGTCAAAGGCAGTGGCGGGAGCCTGCCCTGTGCAGTGGGGGTTTGGCTTGTAATCCAGTTAGAGGTGTGACACGGTCCGTCCATTGATTAAAGTCGTCTCGATACCAGGACCCCCCACCCCCTCGTGTACGCAAAGTGCGTCACCACCAGTATGAAAGTCGTCGCCCTCTCTCAATATCCCGTCCGGCCTTTTTCTCTCGTGCAGCAGTGGACAGGAGATTAACGTTTTAGCAACAGTCAACCATATTGTTCGGAAAATTCTCTTGGTATTAAAAACTGGCTTTCTGGTAGTGATTGGAAAATGTTGGTGTGTGTGGGGGGGGGGGTGGGGGATTGAGTGTGTGTGTGTGTGTGTGTGTGTGTGTGTGTGTGTGCACTTCTGTGTGAATGAGACTATTTGTCAATGTAGTGAAATTGCTCTAGGTGCAATATCTGAGATGTTGGCCCAAAACAGTAAAGACATACCAAGTATTATTAAGGTGCATGACTTGACAACGTACAATAGAGGTTTGTCATTCGTTACCTTTCAGAGTTTGCAAGACACAATGGCATACTCCCTAGCTGCAAATTCTTAATGCAGAATGGCGTGCCATTTGTCTGAGTTGCCACAGGAGTGAGAAAAAACAACAATAACCCAAGAACCTCTATTACATAAAATTCTTGCAAATGTTTTGATTGTACTATATGCATTGTATAGTAAGAAAAAAAAATGAGAACATGCTTTGGAGCATGTAAGAAGTCGCTGATGACAATGCTTTGTTGAAACTCAACTGAGCATCAGATTGTAGTGATGTTTCATATACATCTGTACAATCTTCCTGATGTGACTCCTTAGCGCGTGGTTGAGAGCATCGATAGACAATGACATTCACATCTTCAGGAGATCTCGATATACTTCAAGCTCAGAAAATGCTAGGGCATCACTGGTATTCAAGTGACGGTAGTTGTTTTCCAGGTGCTGTTTCATACATCTGTGATTACTTTCCTCATACATTGCTTTCCATGTTTTCTTTGTGTCAGTGGGATTCGAAATCCCTTTGCACATGGGTGAAAAAGGAGTCAGAGTTGTAAATATTTCCAAGCCTTGGTCTAAATGCATTGAAACCTCATTGTTTTCCTCTCTCTCCCACACCCCCTTCCCCATCCCTTTGGTAGCAGATGAAGTTATTTCAATCCTCACCTATCATCATGCATGTAGGCTTGTCACTAATGGGATTCATGCAGTCAGCCCAGAGAGCTTCTTGTCTCTAGCTGACACGAGCTCTGTGGTATATTTACCCAACATACCAGCCACTCCAACGACTAGATTCCCCATGGAGTATATCTTCCCCTTCTCTTGAATGGGATGTAACCATTGATGGCAGGGCATCTCCTCCCTGGTATCCCCCCTCCTCCTCCTCCTCCTCTTCCTCCTCCTCCTGACAATCCCCAGTCCTACACCTACCCTGTCCTCCCTTCCACTAGGAGTGAGCATCCCTAGTTTTGGAGTTTAAAACAACAAGAGGTCTGTCATTTATCAAGCGATTGGACAGAATGACACAGCCTCGGCACTCAGAATGTGGCCAGAGAACAGCGATAATGGAGGAATATTTTAAGAGGTTGAGTGTCCTTCCAAGAAAACATTTGCCAAATTTTAAGCATCAAGAGAATTCAAAGTTTTGAGGAGAGATGATACTGATGTTAGGTGATGTTCTGTGATTCTGTACATTCTTGAGAGGAGGATGGTGGACATAAATGCACAATGCAAAGATATGCTCATATGCATGAAAGCTACAATGTTGAGCTCCACGCTCTTGCCCGGGCTTAGTGCAGAAATGTCTTGAAGAGATATGCAAATACCATCTGCCATTAGGCAGTCAAGTGGCCAAACTGGTGTCTGCAAACAGTGTAAAAAGGATCTTGGAGAGACTAGCTGAAAACGAGTGCACCCCCTACCTCCTCCTCCCCCTCCACCACCACCTAACCCACCATGTTCCCCCTGTTGAATTAGCTCTTTGGCTTTGAGAGAGACAAAATACCTCTCTAAACGTAAATTGCCTGTTGTTTCTCCAGCCCCGCCCCCAATCGTCATTCTCGCACGTTCGTTAATATTTCTCCCCTCTGCTGTGACCGCGGCGCATCCTGAAAGTCCTGCGCCATCCTTTCCGGCGATCACCGACAGCCTTTGGAAGGGCACTCAGTTTGTTGGGCTTTTGGAGTGCCGCTGAGTGCTGTAAGTGATTTGTCAAAACACCATTATTCAGAGATATTCCCCCTTTTCTCTGTCGGCAGTAAATCTCGGTGTAACGTGAAATGCAGTGCATTTAATGTGACATGGACTTCCTGTTTGAGAACAAGAAGAAGCTAAAAGATCCAGACAGCTATGGAAACTATTAAACATTCACAGTAGCATTGTAGAGAGATTTAAATGCATCAAGTGATCACACTTTTCCTTGAAAAAACAAAGCAACAACAAAACAAAAAACACATATTCTAGAGTTACCATTACTGGCACATTTGCTAGAGAAGACTGCAAATTGTTTCTATCTGTAAAACACTTTACATCAATATATGCATTACTTCCAGACCTGCAGTCAATCTCAAGTAATTATATTGGTTTCTTGTTTCTTCTTTATTTTGAGTAAACTTTCTTCTTTTTTTTTAGTGAAGCTCAAAAAAGTAATCGATGGCTAAAAATGTGTGAAAAAAGTTTGATAAATTTGATAGTTCCCTGCAGAACCTCCTTCAGATTGAATTGCCAATGTTAATGTCTGTTGGACACTGTTTGGTGGTTAATTAAAGAGTCCCTGATATACTTAATGTTGGTCATTATGTTATGTAAGACCATTCGAATGAGCAGATTTGATAAATGAACTTGTCTTAGTTTCAGACATACAATTCTTCTCGTCTTATGGAAGGAAACCAATTTGGCCAGCCATACTTGTGTGCATTTGTTTGCGGGTGTGTGTGTGTGTGTTTGCAAGTTCCCCTTTGATGCAATCAATTTACCAGTAAGAAGAAAAGTGCGTTTGAAAACATGTGTCTTCGAACCAATTGATGGATAAGATAATGTGAGACAGACTTGACAACACATTTGTCACCAAATCTTCAGGGATCTCGAAAACACTCATTAGGAGCTTTTATGCAGACTGTCATTCCATTCATTCTCATCCCATTCACTTTGTAATTCCCCCATGTAACGCAGATCAAAACTACTTAGCTGATTGGAGAAAATAGACAAAGAAAACAAGATTGTCTGAAGGATCATGTTTTATGACATGATATTGGTTATGTTGTGAAATAAACATGTTTTGGTAATATCTTTCAAATCTGAATCGACAAAATAGTGATGCTGCCATGTAAAGTTTATCTTCACAGTGTCAAATAGAATGTGTGTAATTGATGTTCCTTTAAAGGTAAAGCGGAGGTCTCAGAAGGGCTCAAAATTCATCTTTCACCATTTAGAATTTGCCTGCAATACATATGAAAACTATGTTTTACCTTAAACCAGAAACTTCCTATGTACAATGTAAAAGGTTTGTCAACTTTATGAAGAATTCAGGCAACTATCATCAATGTGTATGTCTATAATGATTCTGTAGGAATATAAATATCCCTATCTGTACATGCAATCTTGCTAATTTTGTTGCTTGATGACGAGAAATAATCCATTGTGTAATAAATCGGCAGCTTGGCTCCAATTACCCCTCTCCCCTTCATGCTTGGTTGCCATGTTGGTTTTAATTTGCTGTAAATCCAAACCTGTTGCCATAAAGCATGAGCTTTATTAAGCTATCTCCCTGGTTTGACAAGCATAATTAGCCTAATGAGATTTGAAAGTTGTGATTACTCGGAAGTTAATCTTAACATTCTGGCCTGCGAAAAGTAGCCATCACGTCAGTCGGGGCCCCCAATATTCCAAATTCTTGTTGACTATTAGCCCGAGACATATGTCGAATCATTTTTCATAAATGTCGGCCGCTCTGTGTGAACCCCCCACACTCGCCAAACAGCCTCGGAGCAGCTCCACTGACAGTTTTATTGGGAATGGCTTGTTTAATTTGCAGTGTAAATAAAACCTGCCACCAACACCAGCGAGCGTAATTATGATCTGTTCTTGCTTTTGTGCGCTCTGGCTCCATTCTTTGTCATATGTGCCCAAAATCATAGTTATTTTGCAATACTCTGCTTGGTTTCTTACTTTGTTTTGATTTTTTTTTTCTTCTATTTTTTTAGTTTGTGGTGGTAGCTTGCTCTATGTGGCAGGTGTAGATAAAGAAGGGTATGTCTGAGCATTGGTCCCCATCCTCTTCCCCTCCCCCACCCCCTCCCCCAGCCCACATCTGGTCCTATCAATTGCAAGCTCATGAGCAATCTGAGTAGGTGACACATCATGGTATCTACAGATAGTGTTTTATTTCTGTGGAGTGACAGGATAAGGTGTTTTATTTTCATCAGAGCTTGGCATTTATTAGCCTTATATGAATTTAGAAAACGAACTACAGTGGCATCTCTGATGCTAGCTAAAGGGATTCAATTAAAAAATTAATAAACTAGGGAGTAAACTATCAAGGTCATCTGATGCAGAACATAAAACACCCACAAAAGAATATAAACCCAATCAAGTAGCCTCTACTAGGTTAGGTGTCTTGAGGTAAAATGATAGAAGATGAGGTGCAATTGTGGAGTAGCTGCAGATTGCTTTTGTAGTGTTTCTATTTTTTTTTTGTTCTTCTGCCGTGGATGTCAGGTTGGAAATCAATGTTTAGTCAGTTTAAATGCTTGTAAAGTTGATGCACACTACCTCTTGACAAACAACATGCTAATGGTCTGTAAAGGAGTTTGTCAGAGTAACGGGCCATGTCTTAAATTTCCCATGCATCCAGTACTGATCATTCACCTATTGGCAAACTTCTTAGAATATGAGAAATTAAAAAAAAAAATGAGAATGGAGCTGCAAAGACTGGAAGTAGCTGCATTGGTTCCTGTCTCTTCGAGAGCATGCATTAGCAAAGAGTACTGGATACCTTATTCTTGCGATTTGCCGAGTGTTTGATTCATGGGGGGCAATTTGGGCAGCGGGTTGCTGCTGTCGGTCCCCCCTGAACGCCCACCTCCACTTGGCTTCATTGAGCTAGGATGAGGTGGGGCAAACATGGGACATTTGGTGGGCTCTTGTGGTGTCCAACTGTTGTTTCCTCCTCCTCCTCCTCGACGGTATCACCAAACGTCGGCCGATCGCAGCTCTCCTCTCCCTGTCTTTCACTCCCGGACTGCAACAGATGCTCGACCCACTACGACGACATGCCTACACTTTTTGTTCAAGGGTTGGCCATCTTGCGAGTGCCGGTGTAGGACTGGTTCTGAGTATATTCCCGCCATTAGGCTATCACCGTTGTGAGAGGATAAGTGTTGTTCTTGTCTGTCCTCTCATGTTCAGCAAAGTGAGACAGAGAGGTCAGACATCTTGTGAAGTGGTGTTTCTAAGGACTGAGTGGAGTGACCACTCTTTCTTGCAGGGGGCAAAGTCCAACCCCACTACCAAGTAGAAGCATTTTAAGGATAATTTGTCACGTTTTACCTTTTTTGGGGGGAGGGGTAGATGTTGTAATGGCAAAATACTAATTTAATGGCATTATTATTTTTGTAGAACACTTGGAGGAATAAAAAAGGGAGCAAATATTTCTAAGGAAGATGAGGAAATGTTGACCTACTTTTGAACTCTTCCTTGTTCTCTGTTTAATATGTAATTATTTAGGACACACTTCAAATTAAATCAATAATTTTTTTGTCCCTTTTCCCTTAGAAATGTTAATAAACATGTATGCAAACAGAATATATGATCAGTCATTGACATGTAAGGCTACCTTGTAATAAGGCAGCAGAAATGTAGATATGTTCTCACATGTACAGCCAAATGTTCAGCACATTATCAAGAGGCTTGTCATTTTTCTCTCCTGGATAACTATACTTTGAATTTGATTGTTCCTAAAAAATTGGCTTCCATCAATCAAAAGAATTACTTCACCTTCCGCAGGTTTCTGAAGTCTGGTGTTTTCCTTCCAGAAATTCAATGAGAGAAGTAAATGAAGGGGAATGAATGTTGTTCAAGAGCATGTTACTGGCATAATGATCCCACTTAGCAACATCCGGTTTTCTTTTGTCTGTCACGACAAAACTGCATGAGATATTCAGTGTTGTGTGGATGAAAATTATTTCTTCATCGGTAGGATGTGCAGACAGCAAGGGACTTAGTGTTTAATACTGCTATACACAATGGAATATTTGTAGATCAATACAATCACACATTTCATTGATATGTACATCATATTAAAATCAGAGTTGGAGTAAGTGATAAATGCTGATAAATTGCATACTGTAAAAGCTGTTATTTAGGCACACAGATATTTTTGCAACGAGAAAGTCACAGACATTTCCGCGAGATATTGTCTTCGCAATTTGACACAGGATATCATAATTGCACTAATGCCTGTCCTTTTGAAATATTTTTATGTGTTGTTGACTTCGCGGCCCAGCAGTGATTCATGAAATTTGCAAAAATAAAACCCTTACAAAATAACAGCTTTTACAGTCTTGCAAACTAATTGGTGTGGACTCTTTTCATCTATTCTCTGCAGTGCAGTGAGATGTAAACCAACTGAAAAGGAAGTCGAATCTGATTAAATAGTCTTAAGTCTATCAGGCTTAGCATCCTGAAATCTTCCTTACATTGTTTGTTTATATATTGCCCATGTGACTGAAGGTGTTAATTGCAATTCTTGGACTTCGACTTTACTGTTCATCAATGGTGCCTGGGAAAGTTCCCTGCCAAACAACATTTTCCAGTAGCGTTCTTCCGGTAACCATTCATTCATTCATTTCATTCATTTCATTTATTTCATTTCCAACAACATTTTCATACACAAAATAACACAACATCAATGCAATGTAGTAACAAAGAAAAATATGTGGTGTTGACAATACTACGCATCACAAAAGCAAAGTGAACAATGAAAATTGAATTGAAACTAAAGTTGCAGGAAACCATTGATAGTACTATTGTCGGAGAGTAATGCGTCTTTGATGTTGAAGTACATGTAAAAATGACTTGACATGACTTGACTGATGTACAATGTAAGTGCTCAGGACTAAATGTCCCCTTCTTTTCCTAAGGCATATCCTTTGTCAGTTAGTCGTATTCTGGGCATGATATTCAGTGTAAAAATGACAGTATTTTTTTTTTTTTTTTGGGGGGGGGGGTCGTTTTGTTTTTTGTTTGTTTTGTTTGTTTTTTTGTGGGGTGTTTTTTGGGTTTTTTGGGGGGTTGTTTTTTGGTTGTTTTGTTTTTTCTTTTGCTTCTTTTCTTGGGGGGGGGGGGGATGTGATAAGAGGAGAGTTCAAAAGACAGTGTAAAGCTGATTTATGGCAACCATTTAAGGTTGTGTCTGTTGTGTGTGTGCTTGTGTGTGCCAGAGAGAGAGAAAGATTGAATGAGGCAGAGAAAGATAGAGAGTGTGTGTGAGAGAGAGAAGAACATGGAGAGGCAGTGAATCAATTTGCGCTGGATTTCCACACCGCATCATTTGGGCATCATCCTCACTCCGACAAATCTAACATGATGCGTGCCGATCCGCAGCAGCTCCGCGTAACCCGAGCCGCGCGGCCAGACGACGAGTGCTAAAAAAGTAGGTGATAAATGATCCGACGGAGGGGAATTATTATATTATTTATTATTCTTGTCGCGGAAGCATTAAGCCTTTGTAGGGAAGCCCTGGGATTTACATCTTCAAGTTGGAAAGTGCTGCTGGATGAGATAAGCATAAAAGGGGGGGGGGATGGAAGTAGTGATATGAAGACATTGAAAGGAAAAGTGATCAGAGGAAAAAAGAAAGAAAGAATGGAGATAAAAACGGCCAGGTGACATGTTAGTGGGAATTTGGCTTGAACACCAAAGTCATTATCACATGGTTGGTGAGGTAGTTGCCCTGCTGGATGCATTATGTATGGCGGATGTGAAGGGGAGGGGTTTGCAAGATGCTAAATCATGCAGGATTTGTCAGAAATTTTTCGATTGAAAAAAGAAGAAAAAAAAAAAAGGTTGTGGCACGTTTGTGCCTTTGCTGGAGATGAGTAGATACAGGCCTGGATGTAAATGCTACAAAAATTGCACAAAGTAAGCAGAAATTTTCGACACTTTTGGATAAAAGCTGACTACATTTGTTCCTGATGACTTCTCTCAGATATCCAGTGAATTTTCAAATGTGATGTTCTCCACCAGTATTTGCTAAACTGCTTTTTCTAAAGGTCATTAAAGTAATTGTTTCATTCTGTTGAAGGGTCTCTCGGGATGGACATTACTCTATACATGTCCAGTTTTGACCATTTGGTTTTATTAGGCAAACAATCAAAGGGTGCATTTGATCTCATACTCAAAGAAAAAGATCCTACTATGTATTCTGTCTGATATGGACCAGTATGAATTCCGGATATTGTTTAGATTACCCATAGTTTATTAGTGTTGATGTAGATTTCACAAAAATAGACCATTAGAATTTATAGATTTTTTTTTTCATACAGCCTAGTAATGAACCTCTTAGATTTACATGCTCCCTTTCAATGAAGTTTCTTAGGCAGGAATTCCCTTAATATTTTGTCGGTTGTTGCTAGGTAGGGCAAGCCTTCGGCAAGCTTTTTGGTATTACGGCAATTGCTTGTGACCAAAGCATCCATAAAATTTGAATACATCACAGAGGCTGTATATTGTCATTGCATGCAGCTTCCTGAATGTTTTGATATTGATATTTGGGAATCATACGAGTGTTGGATGGTTTAACATCTCATCTTTTTCCTTCATTTTTTAAACAAATATTTCTCTTTAAAGGATTGAGGTGGGGAATGAGGTGGGGAATGGAAAGACTGGTTGGTGGATTTGCAGGATACAGGAGAACTTTAAATTAGCCGCTGAGACAGTGTAACGGAAGATTCTTTTGTGTGTCGTTGCTAGCGCCATCTCAGCCGGGTACTGCGTGAGATTTGGATAGTGCACCTTGGGTGCGTTAGCTTCTCTCTTTGCTGTGCACAGAGTGAAATTATTCTTTGGTCTTTCTTCGCCCCCTGAAATATTCACTTCTTTTCTTTTTCTCTTTGGTAAAGCAACTGGTTTACGTTGGGTGCAGGGTCGGCCAGGTGCCCAGTTAGGTCCCCCTGTTTGCACGCCATTGTCTCTCCTATTTGATCGCGGCGTCCTCGGTGTCTGAATGGGAACAGCATCGGCGAATAAACAAAGATGTTCTTGCCCTTCCGTATCACTTTCGCCAATTGGTGGTGCCCAGTTTCATCCAGCTTTCCTGTGGTAGTGGTCCCATGAGGAATCGCGCATTTTGCTCCTCCTTCACTTTCTCCCTTCCTCATTCTGTCTCTATCTCTAGCTCTAGTGCTCATGCTGTCTTTTAAAAGTCTAACTGCATTTCAGTATGTGGTCAGTATCTGCACTGTGCAGTCTTTTCTCTCTTTTCCTTTCTCTTTCTCTGTTTATCTATCGATCTATCCACCTATCTCTTTATCTCTCCATCTATCTGCTGGAGAATGAGGAATGTTCGTGCGCATTTTAATTGTGCAAATTTCTTGGGAGCCAAGATTCACAAAATTAAAACGCATGTGAAAGTTCAAAGAGAAAAATTGCAGCTCAAAGAGAAGAAATCAAAGCAGAATTAGAACTTCTCTAATGTCATCCTTTGGATAAAATCAAAAGAAATCATGATTACTTGAAATATTCTCTTTAGGCATGAACTAAAATACTACAAAGTGACCAAGAAGTTGCCGTTCAGTGGTGAGGCAATTAAGAACTTTTTTTTCTTTCTTTTCACCGACTCTCATTATGCTGTGGTTATTACTCCATTTTATGGAGATCCCTTTCATATCCGGAGGAGGTGGGGGATGTTTAACTCTCAAACTTTGTGCCTGATAAGTTCTTGATTCACTTTGCTGCAAAGGAGCTTTGTGTGGGAGTCTTATACAGTGAAAGTGATGTTTCATTATCATTGAGGAGCAGCACAATCTTGCTACCATTGTACATTGGGAGACACGTCACCTACTCTTTCAATGTCTGCAATGTAGTTCATCTTCTTTATATGCCGAGAAATGGCGAAACACACAAATGTGCCCCAGTGTACCCCCACAGAGCCCACTGATAAGAAATAAAGAGAGAATCCGTCTCTTGATTAGCAAAATATATGCAGAGCTGCTTGAAAAAACTACGAGAGGGTAACAAAACAAGTCATGAAAAGCTTGCCCTTTACTTTCTGATCATTATATCGGAGTGGGAGCCAGCCAACCTCAGTCGTGTGCTCTGTAGTCCCACGTAGTAATCCATTAGGTGATTGTCTTCCCCATTGTATTCCTTCATTATGCGTGAAGCATGAAGAATATTACGAATCAAAGGGAGTGCCTCGAACTCTACGTAGCGGGACCCATCAAATCAAACCAGATTGAGGGGGAGTTGGGAAGAGGGGGAGGGGGGAAATTTGCCCCCAAATTTCTAAGCTCTGCAAGCACTGATTACTCTGGTTCCCAGTTGGTGGAGATGGAGTGCCCTGCCCAGCTTATTAAGGTAGATGTTGGTGTAATTTGGAAGTCAATGTCGAAAAGAGAAGGAGGGCTTGCTCTGTATTTCAGATTCTCTTTTTCTTTGCCGTGTGATATATCTGGAGGTTTCTACCACTGGACTGGATTAGGCATTGTATGTTGATGAATCAAAATGTTGCGAAAGAGTGAAATCCTGTTTTATTGTTCCATTGTGATAAGATGGCAAGTCATTAACAATATCAAATATTGATGATTAATTTGATTGTGGAGTTATTTGAACCTTTGTCATTGAAGCTGTAAGAAAATGCTTTTATGATAGACACAAAATACTCATAAAATGCGATGATTTTAGTTTTAGGACTGTGATAAAACACAACTCCAATGCTTCACCCTACTTTGCAGGTCATGTGATTTTTTTTAAATTCATTTTGCCACAGCTGCAGTTCTCTTAGTGTTTATTTCATCACTGAAATTGTAAACTTAGTAACTCAAAAGTATACGGGCACATTAAAGTGAATATCAGCCTCTGTGAGAATTAAGATGGATTCCCAACACCTTCAACCACACATATTTCGAACCTTGTTGTTTTAGAAGTTCAAAAGCATGTGATAGGTTGTACAGTGTATTGTGAATTGTTTTACATTCCTTGTGAGCTTTTATCTTCATTCTTGCTATTGCAAATGGATAGATAATTGGAAAGTTAGGAGATTAACTGTTGGTTGCTGGTGATCGAATTTCAAATCTGCTCGACTGTGTGATCTGATGTGGGAACTTGTCACTGGAGTGTGTTCATCCTCATGTCAGAATCTTTCTCTGGGATCAGCTCTAATCTTCCATGCCAGCAACTGTCATCCACTGTGCGAATTAAGCTGTCAGAGTACACCACCAAATGTCATGCTCAATGCCGTGAACAGGGACACACCGCACTGCCGATGTCGGTTTGGGGGGGGGGGGGAACAGAAAACTTTATTGAAAGTGCAAACTGTCCAAGGGAGGGTGGCTAGTGCAAGTTTGACTTTGGTGTTTGCTTGCTTTTTTGCAAGGATGGGATTAGCTGGCACTCTGTGTCTTATAGGCCAATATCTTCATCAAAAGGTACGTGGCCTAAAGGCTCATCAATTTGGCAATGCCGATGTGTCCATCCGCTGGTAGCACCATCAATCAACCTTTTTCTGTCACGCAATCACACATTCTAATGTTATCCCTTCCCTCACCTGGCCACCTAAGTCCAGCGCATTGTGTGTCTTTGAAGTCTACATCGTCATATTAACATGGTTACAGCAACTGTTGTTGCCTCTGACAATTTATTCTTTTCAGCGCGACTTTTGTGCAGCGATACAGTAATCCTAGAGATGTGTTTTTTCCCCCGCATTCTAAGCCAGAATTTTGCAGAGATCTAGTATGGGAGAAGGCATATGCATGCATGAACAAAGCCATTTTAAATCTGTGCGGTTTGTTATAAGTGACATACATTCTAGTGGATTCAAGTCGGAGCTTGTGTATGATACAGGTTGCTTTCCATTGCTACAGACACTACAAAAAAGCAAGATATATTCACAAAATTAAATTTTAGAGAATCGGAGCTGACAGCCTTTTTTGCAGCATGAAATTTCGTGAATTGCCACTAGCATTCAATGCATATAGTATAAAGAAGAACTTTTGCGTGCATTTTAATTTTGCAAATCTTGGTGCTCGCAAAATTTACGAAGTTAAAATGGAAGCAGAAATGTCTGGTTTTACAGTAAGTATTTTAACCTTTGGTCACATGATGCTAGAATGGTATATGTATGTTATTGGGGGGGGGGGGGAAGGCAGGGGGTGGGGCTAGGCAAGGAAAATAATGTACAAAAGTATCACTCAGAATAAGATGCTTTAACAACAGGCGCGGTCAGACTGGCAAAAGATCGCGAAGTTTAAGATCGCGATCTTTAAGATCTCAAAGTTTTGCCAGTGTGACCGCAAACTTCCCGCAAAACTTCTCGATCTTTTTGCGGGCGGTGCCTCCGAAGCGCGAGGCCATTGTCATGTTCAGATGTGCATTGTTACGTCACAATCACTAGCCATCGGACGGCGCACTCCAACTTGTGCCCATACCAATGGCCAAAACTTTGCGATCTTAAACGTCTCGATCTTTTGCCAGTCTGACTGCGCCTAGATATGCTGCAGCTCTGATCCATGTATGAGCTTATAGAGCATCTCATGAAGCAAGCCTTCCACATCATGGTGATGATGATGATGACGATGATGATGGTGATGATGACGATGACGACGACGATGATGATGATGATGATGATGATGATGGTGGTGGTGGTGATGATGACGATGATGACGACGATGATGATGATGATAGTAACATCAGTCGTGATAATATAGTTTTATATACCCAAGATACCCTCATCAGGATTGCTTGTTCCTCCCAGAAGACTGTTGTACCATATTAAGTATCCGAGTATTGCCCGGTACCAATTTGCAAGCCCTGGTTAAAATGGAACATTGTTGGGAAAACCATCTTGTTCAAGGATGGACACACCAAGCAGGTTTTGAACTGAGCATCGCCTCTCTCAGAGCCTCAAGCCCTGTCCACTGGGTCACAGTACTACCATTTGATTATGGATGTGATGTTAATGTCCCTGAAAATTGATGGTTGGATTATTTCATCAGAAAAATATAGAGTGCCCTCTCTGGTTCTTGACCCCTTCTCCTTTAACTTGTCCAGGACGATTTGCTGTTCTTCATCTTTTTTCTTTCTTTCTTTTTTTTAGAGTGCACTTCTTCTAATCAAACTAAGTAAGAAGATGAAGAAAGAGATCCTAGACAAGTACTCTCTTATTTTATCCTATGGAAAGATACTTTCTCTTTTTTTGGAGATGGAGTAATATCTTTTGAGTTAAAGGTTTTACGCACTAAGTGGACGTATTGTATGAAGATTGAGGGCTAAATTGAGTTGTTTGGTTAGAAAGGCTCTGCTGTGCGTGGCAGATCTGGTGAAATGCCTGTCAAAATTTGTGCATTCAAATTGATTTTATTGTGTGCGCGGGCTGCGCCCGGGCAGGAGCACAAACAAGCACAAATGAAAAGAAAGCAAGTATGGCTGAAGTTTTGAGTCTTCCATTGCTTGGCCACTCTAATGTATTCACCTTGATGTGACCCTGCGGAAAAACAGAAAATGGACAAAAACAAACACAAAAATTCATGTTGTTTCTTAAGTGCTTCAAATGGATTATAGAAAGCAAAATGCTTTGTAAACTCTATAGACATGCAAATCAGTCTGGCTGTATCGCAGACAAAGAAAGAGGATTTTGAATACACTAGGGCCTTAATCTTGACTATATATGGTGGACTTTAATACACTATTCTGTGCCTGCATTTCTATGTAAAATGTTTTAGAGTATCTACAACCCATTATGCAAAGCAGAAACCTCACAGATTTAATGTAATTTTAAACAGACTACCACAACCGGAGAATCTTGTGAAATTGAAAGTGCAGTGGATGGTGACAAAAACTTGCACTGTTTTGTTACTCTTTCTACAATTCTGTGATAGCAAATTTCCTTTGCTTAAAAGCATTAATTGAATGTACAAGGCACTGCTTGATATGAAGTTTAGAATGAGTAATATGCAAGTGGAAGTCATTGTCACCATCGAATGCCTAACTGCTGGTTGCAGATTTAAACTCTGAACAATGTTCGTCTGTATAGTACTAACCTGTGACTGGCTTTACATCTTTTTAGGTTATTCTGAGAAGAAATTAATTTTGGATTTTGATTTGGTTAAGATAAATATTGTTTCATATCCTGTCATATGTAAGAGACTGTGAATGCTGTGTTTACCTGTAGCAAAGATTTAGAATATGATGCATGTCTTGTTTCATATTGCGTTCAACTTGTATACTTTGAAATGATCCACTTCCAGCACTTTATTGGCCTTCAGTAAGTTCAACACAGCAAACATTTCTCACGTAATTACGCTACCCAATATTATTGTTGCATTGTAAACTACACTCTACTTCACTGGGTCTGAATTAATCCTTATTTTTCTGCCAACTTTCTTTGCATTTCTCATGCAGATAAAGAAAAAGACAAAGAGGGCATGTCAAAGTTCAGCCTGGAGTTCCGCTTCCCGGAGACAGACGCTGAGGAGGCCCTGCAATTCTTCAAATCCTGCTAGCTGCCAACGACAGACTTCTGTCTGTGGAGAAAGTTTCCAGAGGAGCCACACATGCAACCATCCATGAAGCCATTTTTTACTCCACATCAAGAAACTTAACACACAATGCCTTTAATAAAAGAAAAAAATATACAAATGTACACCTGTACTCTAACTTAAGCACATGGTAAATTTGAATGCATACATCTAAGTGCTCTGAAGTTAATGTTGCACTCTTAATTGAAAAGAAGAAAAGAATTTATGTCAGTAGAATGGTAGAAATAATTGATTTTTCATTTGCTGAAACAGCAACGAACAAAGCCTGCCATGAGTGAAGTAGCAACTAGATGGAATGTAAGTGTTGAGAATCAGCAGAAGAGAGTAGAAATACTGGATTGTGGACCCTCCTTTAGTGTCCCAACCTCATTTACATATCATATAGCTTTTAGAGAGTAATTATAGGGTTTTGTTAATAAACAATATGACTTGTCTATGGAAATTTGTGAGGAAGAATTGTGTTTACACCATTCAACATGGAACCTTTTACCACCTGAACTTCAACCGGCCACCTCTGCATAATTTTCTGTCTTCCTTTCTTTTTCTGATATTTTCATTTTTTTTTAAGGGCTGTACCACCTAGTAGGGAGAGACACTTTGCACTTTTGAAATTAGCTCTCAATATTGACAATGATAGAAATTATACTTATGATAAAAATAGTAATGATAATAAAACTGAATAAATAAATAAATAAATAAATAGTAATAATAAAAGTAATGATGATGATATTGATACTAATTATAATGATGATGATGATGATAATAATAATGATAATAATAATAATAATAATAATAATAATAATAATAATAATAATAATAATAATAATGATAATAATAATGATAATAATGATAATAATAATAATAGTAATAATAATAATAATGATAATAATGATAATAATAATGATAATAACATTCAGAGGTCTAACATTTCAACATTCTTTCCATGTTTCTAACAAACCTTGCTCCAGTACATTTATTTTGGTTTGGATTTGAATTTATTGATACCTATGATATGTGATTGCCTATAATGTCTTGATCATCATAGATTTATCTTTTCTTGGATGTCATCATTTCAAGCTTCTTTCTTTTGATTTTTGTGTACATGTGCATTTTAAAAGGTGACCATATGAGTTTATCAGTGTCTGATGATATGTGTGTGAAAGGCAATCATGAAAGGCTGTTCCATTGATGTGATGTGTGCGTGAGAAGGATTATTAATATCAAAGTCAAAAAGACTTTATGAAGTTAGTGGAGTGATAAGAGGTTATGAATGACAGAATTGTGAGGAAACTCATTTACATATGATGTGACGTATGTATTGGTATCGTAGGTGTCTACAGTCACGTTGTCTGCTGAGCACATTTTCACACACATGTCTTTTATGAGACAATGAAGAAATAATACCAGGAGAGCAGTAAAATATATGCATGTTTCAAATATTGTGTATTTCAACAAACATTGTTGCATGTAGCTGTTTGCAATATTTTTCTCTTTTTGAATGGTTCTCTGCCTTGTTTTTCCTTATTACAGATAGTAAGTAGTGTGGATGCATGTATCTTTTTTTCTCTCCCTGAAGTCTGTCTCATGTGCCTCACTCTTTAAATACGCCATGTGGATTGTAAATAGGATCCCTGTAGAAAGGCACCAACCATTTGTCTGTATGCTTTCAGTGGAAGACAGACAGAAAAAGGTCCGTGCTGCTCTCAACCCCCTTGTGGAGTTGACCCGGAGGTTGTAAATTCACCAGTGAATGGACATTTAAGTAATCTCTTAAATCTTGAATCCGTGAATGCTTTGGTCTTTTAATTTATATAGGAATGATGAAGTGAAAAGTTTGACTTGATAGAAATATTTCACCTGACAGGGTAGAACTTGTACAGACTGTAAATGATAACAGAACTAAAGCAATGATTTATTTATGAAGGCATCTTTGTGATTGTTCTCAAAGTCCTCTTTGTTTGTGCTTTTTTCCCCTCTTTTTTTAGCTCTAGAATACTTGTCTTCTTGCAAGAAAACAAAGCAGTGTGTGTTTTGACAGAGACCAAGCTATGTCATATTCCAATCTTATGGGAGTTCAGTCATTTTGTGAGAGATTCTGAAATAGACATGGCCTATGCATGGTATCCGATGAGCCCTTGTAGGCAATGGGTTAATAGTGTATCGGTCATTTCTCCGGGAAAGGCTGTGGAGTCTGAAGTTTCGGTCTTAACAATCCTCCACCTGTGGGGTGTGATTTTTGTTTTTATGTGAAAAATTTGATGCAGCTGCTTCTCTGCCATTGTCTACTGTGTATGCAACAATGGGATTGTATAGAGTTTAACACAAAATGATAATTCTAAAACAAACAAAACCTTCGTGGAATTTGAAAGCAAATGCAATATGTGAAAATCAATCTGTCTCTGTAATGCTTTGTCTTCTGTTGTGCATTTGTTATGTAGATGTGAGTTCTAACGGATTCATCAAAAAGAAAAATCAGACATTGTTGTATTAAGTCTTGGCATTCTTTTACAAATCCATATAAATGTCCACTGAATTTTATCTGCGGTAGGC